>RJWT010011367.1:0-23357 GCA_004365215.1 Cuniculus paca
ATTCTCAAAATATAAATTTTTCGTGGACACAAGTACTTACACCAAAGCAGAGAGGATGAACACAGAGGAAAAAATAAGAAAACTAAAAGAACAAGAGAAATTCTGTAATGTGGGAAACAAGAGAAAATGTGTTTGGGAGAAAAAGAAAAGAGTCTTAGGGATCTGTGAGGGTATAACAAATACTTAATAGATTCCAAATATTAAATATTAAAGTCCTGCAGGTGGTGAGAAATAAGGCAGGATTGAAAATGTGCTTGAGAGAATAATGACTGAAAATAAACAAATAAATTTGGAAAACAACACATGCACATTAAATAAATACATAGACAATTAAGAAGCTAAGAATATGATGAGCCCCAAGAAAACTAAAAGAGAGAAATGTTACTTATTAACAATAGAAGATTTTTCATTAACAACTTTAGAGCTGTGAAGGAAGCCACTCAGTATTTTTCAATTGCTGAAAAAAATCAGGTGAAAATCTCATGCACAGAGAAAATATCCTTTAAAATTTTTTTCCTGCAGACCTACTCTAAACAAATGGCTAAAGAAAGTTCCATAAACAGGAATGACCAAGGAATCTAGAAGCATTAGAAAGGAAGAAAGTATATGGAAGCGTAAATATGGCTATACTGTATATAATACTTTCCTATCTTGAGTTTTCAAAATTATATTTGATGATCAGAGAAAAAATTATAACATTCCTCAGTGTGATTTGAAATGTTCGAATTGTAATTAATACAATTATATTTTAAATGGGGTAAGGTGAAACGATTTAAAGGAATATGTTTTCCATACTTCAACTAAACTGATAAAATGGCAACACTGGTAAATTTTGTTTGCAATCATGTAAAATGTGTTGAGGAACTACTAAAAAATAAAGTAAAGATATATTGTACTAAAAATATTCTAGAGGAATAAAGTTGAATTCTAAAGAATGTACAAATATATCAAACAGTGATAAAGACAGTGAAAAACAACATAAAAACAAAAAAAAAGCAGATTTAAGCATTAGTAGATCCAAAATTAATTTAAATGTGAATAATTTACATATAACAATCAAAAGACACAAATTGGCAAAAGTTATTTTAGAATCACAAAATGTAACTATGTACTGTCAAAGGATAATTTAGTCAAATATAACAATAGTAGTTGAAATAATGAGAAGGTAGAAGTTTTACAATAGAAATATTAATCAAAAGAAAGGAGTGGCTAAGTTAGTGATTTAAAGTACACTTTTAGCGAAAAAATTACTAGAATAGGAAGATATCATAAAATGATGAGTCAATTTACCATGAATAACAGTAATATTAAATGTGTATGTTCAAAAATATTTTAAAAAACTAATAGAATTGAAATAAAAAACAGAGATATTAACAATTATGGTTAAAGACGTCAATATCTCTTTCTCAAAAAGTTAACAGAATACCTAAATAGGAAATTATTGAATGTACAGAAAGCTCAACCACACAGTTGAACCTCTAATCACTGCCTTGAAGAACAGCAGAAAACATGTTTAAAGGTACCCACGAGACGAATACCAAAGTATTCCATATACTGGTACATAAAAGAAGTCTCAACACATTTAAAATAATTGAAATAATGACAAATGTTTTTTGTGAGCTACAAAACAGCAGAAATTGAAAAATATTGAAATGCTTAGAAACTTATCCAAATGCTTAGAAATTTCTCCTAAACTGGCAACTGCCAATCTGTTCTCCATTCCCTAGTTCTGTCATTTCAGAAAGTTTTGTGAAAAACCCATATGGTACATAACTGCTGGTATGAACTTTTTCCACTCATCTGGATATCTATCCAAGTTAGTGTATTAGTGATTTTTTTCCTCTTTATTGCTGCTATATATATTCCTCTTTATTGCTACATAATATTATAAAGATCTACAGATCTTTAAAGCATTTTCCTAGTCCAGAACATACGGGTTGTTTGGGGTTTTTTCTATCTGATTATCACAAATAGAGGTCCAATAAATACACATTTTCAAGTTTTTGTGTAAACATAAAGTTTTCTAACTTCCAGAATAAAAGTTCGAAAATGCAATTACTGAGATGTATGATTATATGTTTAGTTTAAATTTTTACTTTTTCATAGTTTTTTCTTTCTTTGAAGAAAATCTTTTCCAGAGCAGTTGTATCATTTTATATTTTTACCAGTAATACTGGAATTATATACTTTCTCAGCATACTCACTAGCATTTAGTGATAATTTTAAAAAAAATTAGCTATTCTGATGTCTCATTGTGGTTGTTCACTTTCATTATCCTAATTGTTGATAAAAATTAAACACTTGTTCATGTGCTTAATATCTGTATTTATATTGTCTTTGTTGAAAAGTCTTTTGTCTTTTCTTGTGTATTGTAATATATGCAGACATTTTCCTACATTTTAGTTGTATCACTGGTTCTTTCACTGTTGAGTTTTGAAGAATTTTTCAGTAAAATCCTACTTAAAATTGTTTTACTTGATCTTATCAAAGTGAAAAATTTCCCTTTTATGCCTGTTCTTGTGAGAATTTTTAGCATGATTGTTGGTTGAAAATTTGTTCAAATTTCCAAATACATTGATATGATTGCTTTTTTCTTCTTTTAGCTTGTTAATATATTGGGTTTCATTGTTTGACTTTGAGTGAGCCAACCATGTACCATTGTCCGTGGTAAAATTTTCTTTTTTACAATGTCAAATTCTATTTAAGAATATTTTACTAAGAGATTAATGGATCTAAATTTGTACTTACAATTATTATTGATGTATATTTTTCTTTGTGTGATTATATTTTATAAGTGAGGAACAAGTTCTGAAAAAATGAGCCAGAAGATGTTTCTTCTAGTTCTGGAAGACTTTGAATTGGTATTAATTATTTGAACTGTTAGTAAAAATTCTGTTTAGTAATCTGGATTTAGAAACTTCAGCTGGAATAGATTTTTATTAGGGATTTAATTTTCCTTAAAAGTTATAAGTCTATGGGAATTTTCCATTTCTGCCAGAATCTGTTTTGGTGATTTTTGTTTATAGTGGAATTGATACTTTTTATCTGGGAAGTTAAATGAGTATGTGTAGAATTGTATGTGGTATTTCGGTGACTTCAAGACCTACAATGATGTCTCTTCTTATTGGATACTGGCAATTTGTGTCCTCTCTCCATTTTTCTTCATCATTTTTACTAAATACTTGAAAAATTTACTAATTTTATGAAAGAACTACTTATTTGTTTCAACAATTTTATTGCATAGATTTTGTTATCTTTCTAGTGAACTTCTATTTGCTGGTATTGGGTTTATTTAGCTTTTGCTTTTCTAGTTTATTGAAGTAGGGGTTTAGATTGAAGCTTTTCTAATAGGTGCATTCATTGATATATAATTTTTTTTGCTCACCATGACTTTAGTTATTTCCACAACTGTTGACATTTTGCTGCATCACTTTTGTTCAACTTAATGTACTTTTCAAAAGTTCCTTTCCTCTTTGACTATGTGCATTATATATTCAGTGTAGGCAGGAAAACAATCAATATATTTAAAAAATCTTTTAGTTTAGGAATACCAAATATGCCAATAATTTTCAGAATACATTATCCCAATCAAGTTGTGATATGCTAATTGTTAAAGCATCACATTATAAAAAGAATAAACTTCATTTTAGCAAATCCTAAAAGTATGTGCCATCACATTTAAACTAAAATGCCATCTTTAAACTATATGTGTAATAACATTACCTCACATTTTGAAAATTATGTAGAACTAAGTCACTCCAAAATGGAATGTTTATGATTTTATACTCATCTCCTTTGCATTATCAAAATAATGCTGTTATTAGAAAAGAAATTTTTCTTTGAATAGTTAGACAATTTAGTATTCAACACCTTCAAAATTATCCTTTGTCTTTCACTAGGAAATGCATCAAAAGCAAAACAAAAATAAAGCAAGAAAGTAAGTGAATCCTTCAGTGAACAAAATGATGTGGAAAGAATTGTAATTTGATTCATATCAGTTCTATCCTATTGACGTGTGTAAGACAATGGTACCGCTATTTACATTTTAACATTGTTAAAATAGCCTTTATTGGAGCCTAGGGAAAATTACACAATTATTAAGCATAATGATGCTTCTAAAAAAGAGATTGTTTCGTAGAATCAAAAGACAGGATGCCAAATTTACCCACTTTTTTTCCTTTTTTTTTTCCTCTATGAAGCAAAAGTAATTTCTTTCTGTTTATTCTTTGCCTGTTGTATGAAACTTATTTTGAAGGTAGTCATACAAAATGCTGGCAGGGAAAATAAGAGGTACTTTAGAGAGTAGGTGTTATTTAATTATATATAAAAAGATAATTTAAAATAATACTATGCTCACAGTAATGAGGCAGCTCTGATTGAAGGCCACTAGAATGCTTTTAGCACACACCTTAGAATCTGCCAGTGGTGGAAAGTAGTCGTCTCTCCACAAATCATCCTTCATCAATACTGGCTTATGCTGGGAGATACACTTAATAGCATTACAACTTCCATTTACCCTTTTCTCTTTGATTGGTTAGAATAATATGAAATGACTGAAACAGAGTGGTCTTTTAGAAAAAAAAATACTTAAAGATATATAAAAGCCAGAAAGGAATATTATAAGCTTGAATTGCGTCTTTTGCACTAATTAAGAGGGTAAAAGATGAGGGGTATTTTAGAGTCACCTTATTAAATTATTAGTTGTAATTTTGGGTACTATAAAGGAGAACCTCATATTTGTTGAATAGAGTAGCTCTCAATGATCTATTTAATAGAAAAATGAAAATTTTCTTTAAAATTAATAGACTATTATCAATCCTTTTCCTTTGCCCTATCCTATCCCTTCCTCTTCCAGGTTCTTGTTAGTTATATTTGCCAGCTCCGTAATATATTTATCATTCCTGTTTGATGCCATATAGAATACTAATAAATTCTAGACAACTCGTGCTGAGATATTATTATTACCCAAAGTTATTGGTCTTTTGTAGGTATTAATTCAGAAGTCAACATATATGTGCTGAATAGAGTTATAATTACTCAGCTAAAGGGATGACTTGAAAATATGTGAAACTGATGTTAGTAGTATGATTGAAGATCACAGTCTTAATACCTCTAGATTAGAACATTCAGATATTATTAAACATAAAGTTTTAAAAGTATTCATACGCAAATATAGAATTACACAGGTATTTGTTCATTTTGCTTTAGTACATCTCACAGCATTTATTAAGTCAGTGAATAGTACATACTTTGCAAATGCTACTCTTTCCACAGGATTAGTGCAAAGATGGTTCTCTATGTACAGAAAAAATAATACAAAGAATTTTCTGTTTTCCAAAAGACACACGCAAAATTGCTTGATGAAGTTTTGTGGCCCAGGTATGTAAGAATGCATTTAAAACCTGAAGTGCTGCCCGTGTTTCATTTGTTGTGATATTTGATCCAAACTATTTCAAGTCTCCTATTTAACTTCTTGAATAAAAAATTAAAGCTAAAAGCGGGTCTAGTATAGAAGAGCCGCAGAGGGCCAGAGCAAGGCCAGTGGGCTCTATTTTTGAAGCAGCCTTTTATTTCTGCATCTCTGATATCCAAGGTATAGCTTTCAAAAACACTTCTCTTGTGACTAGGTTGCTTTTATCTTTCCTGTTTTATTAAAGGAGTTAAATGGAAGGTATTCTGAAACTCCAATTTAGCTTTTATTTTTCAATAAAAATGACAGTCGAAAAACAGTGTAGCCACAGGAGAGGCAGGGCAACCTGGCACAGAGGGGGTGAAAACCCGCTGAGCTGGGACTACAAAGTGTTTGGATGACAGACTCACCAGGCTTTCTAAATACCTTGGTGCGACGCTGCAAGAGGAGGGCAAATAATAGTCTTCATCTTTGCATTCACCAGCGCTCTTTCTCCTGTCATGAAATTTTTATTTAAAGCATTCTTTAAAAAAGACCATTAGAATATGGTTCTGGAATACCCTAATGCACTTATTAGGGTTTGATGTTCTTTTGTACAAAAACTTAGAAAGTGTAAATTTCACATCTGCTTTTGAAGTCAGATAGTTAAGCCTGAAGATCTCTCCAACTAATGATAACATTTAGTCAACAGCATGTCCTTAAGTAATATTTACTGAATTTCTCTAGTGATCCCTTAGGTTGTGAACATAAACTGACTCTATAAGCTATCTTCTTCTAACATATTTAGAAGAGATTTGGGTTTCACAAAAGCTCTATAATCCTTGAATAATTTTAGAATGTGATATCAGTTCACTTTTCTTCTAAGTATATGTGTTTTCTTAAGAGTATCATGATGCATTGATTTATTTTATTTCTTGACAAAATCACATAGGATTAATTATTCCATTCATCAGTTTTTTAAAGGACAGTATGTACATATGGATGGCACTAATAACTGATTGGACTGTTTAAAGGTTACATATTGGATCCAATAACCTATACTAATTTGCAAGTATAGTCAATCATATTTTGAAAGATCCTGAATGAGAAAGAAATTATCATTTCTTTAGGCAGATGGAGTCCAGAGGTAAGCAAAAGATAGTTCAGATAAAGTAAGCAGACTTTTCTATACTGCAGATTTTTTAAAGGCACAGAGTCAAACAACCCAGCTCCTACAATCTACTCTCTTAAAATACAAGTTCCATGGCCCCAAGGGCAGTCTGAATGTTTTATTGTCATACCTTTGTTCTTGAATGGAGAGATTCCAAGTGGAGTGAAAGCCGAATAACTCTGGATTTGACATGCACCAAGAATTTTCATTTAGATGATTCAAATTACTATTATTATTATTACTATTATTATTATTGGTACCAGGGATCAGGGATTGAATTCACGACCTTGGCTTGCCAGGCAGGCGCTTGTGCCACTGAGCTACATCCCCAGCTCTGCTGAGTCAAATTATTAAGAATCATCTTTCTACAAGAAGCATGCAAGTTTCCAAGCGTTCTGTCACTCTGAGTCACCCAATGAAATGCAGCTGTTGTAAACATGAACTTATTTCCAGTTTTTGGTATAAGATAAATGTTGATGATTTTTATCTGCTTATATGCTCCCATGCATGTATTGTATGAATCATTGCAGAAGATATTAATTCAAAAGCAACAGACTGTTAAATTTAAGAGTTTACCATTTAATGCTGTTTGAGAAAGTGATTTCAAATGTTAGAAGAAAAAAATAGTTTATTCTTTTTTACAAAAAATAGTATTTACAGTGTAGCATAAGGAATAAGATCTAAACTAAAGGTATACCACTCATGAGCCCTGTTTACTAACTGTATACCTCCTCACTCAAATTTGTCATTTGAACAAAATATACTGTAATAATAGCTTCTTTTAGCTTGTTTGTATATTTAAACATTTAAAATTTTTCAGCTAGTTGAAATGTGTCTGAAATGTGTGATAAGAATTCCCTAATTGCAAGATGAGCCACAGTGGGCAAGGCGACTGTTTTCCTTGTTTACCTGAACGTTGGACTAACGCTTTGGACATTTTCTTCTTATAATCATTTACTGCTTAAAGCTGATTTTGAAACCTAAAAGTTTATCCACATTTCTTTTTACCAGTAGTTACAAGTTCATCAAAAAAAGCAAAATTAAGAGCAAGGGTATAGTAGATAGAATAGGAGTGGACTGCATGATACCAGTATCAGAATCTTCTGTGAACTTGTTGCATCACTTTCCAGGGTATACTTTTTCTGGCATTCTTTGTTGCGTCTTTCAGTATCTAGCAGATTGCCAAGTACGGAGATGCCACTTGATAAATATTTGCTTGCTATGTGAATACAGAAATTATTTTGACTTGACTATTATTGCTATAAAGAAAACATGAAGACGTTATATTTATATTTACTAAAGATCAAGCCATCCCTACACTTTAAAATGGAGTTATAAAGCTGAATATTCAAAATTTATAAATTATTGCATCAAATTATTGGAAAATAAAAATGTAATCTTTTTTAAAAAAAGTTTTATTATGTTGACATGTTTTGGGTAATCTCCAAAGTTAAAGGAAACAGACATGCCAGGTGGATCACTTAACTTGCATTAAAGAAACCAGATTAACTCTTACACTCCTCCTTTTATAATGAAGCAAGCCATCTGCTTTATTCAAAAAGTTTCCTGGAATTGTGACTGATTTTTAGTTCTTATATTATAGTTTCCATTCAGCAACATTCACTAATTAACAGATTGATTGCCTTTTGTCTATTTTGACTTTATAGAATGAAAGCTTCTTAAGAGATGTGATAACACCAAAAATTGTATTTCAGAGAACAGATGATTTTATCACCTAGAGATAACTCATTATTTAGGCAGAAAGAATTGCTATTAGGGATGTAATATTAGATGCAGAACTTTCATGATATATGAGAGACACTTAAATTTCAGCCTAGCATTTCCCTACTGCCTGAGAAAGTGAAAAATGTGGCTATTGCCTAGGTACTCCAGAGTAACCTTTCCTTTTGCAGAAATTGTCTGGAAAATTGCATGGAAACTTTTTTTCTTTGAGAAATTTGAGAAACACAGTTTTGACTAGTGGAAAACATTCAAGAATTTCTAAGTCCTTCATACAAACATCACCACTATTCAAAATTTTCCCTTCTATTATATTTCTGGCATTTAAACTGCATTGTACCCCAACATGCTGGCGGTGCACCCAGGCTAGCTGCATGGTCCAGAGACTCTGAACTCCTTGCAGCCAAATGCAAGGCCCCGGCAGCACCACACTCCAGGGCTATGTCCAGACTAGCTGTCTGAGTCCTGGAGGTTCTGAACTCCACCAAGCCAGGTGCAAGACCCCGGGTGCACACTTCGGGGATGCATCTGTGCTAGCTGCATGGAGGATCCGAACTCTTCCAAGCCTTGCGTCTCAGCACAGTCCATCAGGGGAATGCCCAGCCAGCCTCACAGGACACAAAGGTACCAAGCCCAGCCCAGCCCAGAGCCCCAGAGCTACCCATCAGGGAGTGACCAGCAGGTCCTGGAGACTTTGGGCTCTGCCTATCAGAGCACAAGGCCCTAGTGCCATTGTTCAAGGGTGCATCGCAGGTTTGGAACTCCTCCCAGTCAGGAGCAAAGCCCTGGACCAACATGCTGGAGGTGTGCCCAGCCTAGCCGCATGGCCCAGAAACTCTGAACTCTTTGCAGCCAGATGCAAGGCCCCGGCAGCACAACACTCTGGGGGCATGTCCATAATAGCTGCCTGGGTCCTGGAGGTTTTGAACTTCACCCAGTCTGGTGCAATGCTCCAGCAACCCACTCTGGGTGTGCATCTCATCTAACTGCATGGAAGATCTGAGCTCTACCTAGTGCAGTGTCTCAGGGCAACCCAGTGCAATCCATCGAGGGAACACCTGGCCATCCTCACAGGTCACAGAGCACAAGTCTCCCATGCCATAGTTCAATTGTGTGCCCCAGGTAGCCACAGAGATATCAGAGGATTAAAACTCTGCCTAGCAAAGCATACCAATAGAATCTATCAGGAGGGTGCCTGGTGAGCTACATGGGTCCCTGAGGAAAATGACAAAAGGAAAGAACAAGATGCAGTCTGAGTCCTCCAGCCCACCAAGAACAAACCCCAGAGACACTGAAATGGAAGACAGTGGAAATAGCACAACTGAACTTTCTGAAATGATAGCAACTGAAGTAAAGAAACAACACCATGAAGCTATAGAGGAAATCAGATCAGAAAAAGTCTCTCAGGTAAAAAAATACATGGCAGACATTATGAAAGAAATGTTGAGTGTAACTAAAGAAGATCTAGATTTAAAAAATAGAGGAACATAAGAAAATGATGGAACCCTTGAATGAGCAGTGTAAGACAGAATTAGAATGCATGAAACAGATTCAAAGGGATATTCAGGAATTAAAATTCCACTGAAAGCTGGTAAAACCACTTGATTGAAACTGAAGATAGATTCTCGGATCTTGAAGACAGGATGGAACCTTATGATCATGAAAGAAAAGAACTCTTAAAAATAACAAGAAACCAGGAAACAACAATTCAACAACTGCAAGATGATGCAAAGAGAAACAATATAAGACTAATAGGTGTCAGTGTAAAAGCAGGGACCAATGCAAATGAAATACAAAGACTATTTATTTACAGAAATAATAGAAAAATTTTCAAAGATGGAAAAAGAATCTGATATGCAGATAATTGAGGTGTATAGAACCCCAATTAGCCATAACCAAAACAAACCCTCACCCAGATGTATAATAATTAGGATATCAGAAATTCAGCACAAAAACCGAATACTAAAGGCTGTCAGAGAAAAGAAATAGGAAAGCCTATCAGAACATAGTAAACTTTTCAACACAAACCTTCTAGTCAAGAAAAGCCTGAAGTGAAGTATTTCAAGTCCTGAAAGAAAACAACATTCAACCCAGATTGATATATCCCACAAAACTATCTTTGAAAACTGATGGAGAAATAAGATACTTCCATGACAAAGAACAACTGAAGAAATTCATGACTACCAAACCAACACTACAAAGAGTACTGAAAGATACTCTAGAAAGAGACAAAGGTAACTACAATTCCAAGAATAACAGCAGAAGGAAACCACTAAGCAGGACAAGCGATTAAACAGAAAAAGTAGAAAATCAATTAACAGAAAGATAACAGGGATAAGTCACTACATATCAGTTATATCCATCAATGTAAATGGTCTCAATTCACCAATAAAAAGAAACACTGGCAGAGTGAATTAAGAAACAAAATCCAACAATATGCTGTATACAAGAAACACATTTCACTCCAAAGAAAATTCAGAGACTAAAAGTCAAAGGATGCAAAACAATACTCCATGCAATCAGAAGCCAGAAAAAAGCAGAGGTAGCTATTCTGTTTGCAGACAATGTGAACTCCAAACCAAGAATTATCAAAAGAGATAAAGAAAGTCACTGCATACTCGTTAGGGGAAAACTTGAAGAGGAAGAGATTATAGTCATAAGTATATATGCACCAAATATGGAGCACCCAACTATGTAAGACAATTCTTAATAGACATGAAAAATCAAATAAGCAGCAATACAGTTATAATGAGGGACCACAATACACCTTTGTCACAAAAAGACAAATCAACCAAACAAAAAATCAGCATAGAAATAACAGAACTGAATCGAACTTGTGAACAAATGGACCTAGTAGATGTGTACCAACTGTTCCACCCAACAACATCAGAATACACATTTTTCTCAGCTGCTCATGGGTCATTCTCTAAAATAGATCATATACTAGTGCACAGAATATGCTTAAGTAAATGCAAAGGAACTGAAAAAATCCCATGTATATCATCTGATCATAGCACAATAAAATTGGAAATTAATGACAAAAAAAAACACAAGAACCTCCAAAACATATGGAAATTAAATAACACTCTCCTAAGCAACCAATGGGTCATAGAAGAAATTAAAGAAGAAATTAAACAATATCTACAATTGAATGATAATGCAAATACAACTTACTAGAACCTGTGGGACACAATGAAAGCAGTCCTCAGAGGAAAATTTAAAATGGTAAACTCCCACATCAGGAAAATGGAATGAACACAAATAAACAACCTAATGCTGCACTTCAAACTTCTAGAAAAATAAGAGTAAGTCAAGCCCAAAGCCAAAAGAAAGGAGAAAATTATAATGATCAGAACAGAAATTAATGAAATTGAAACTAAGGAAACAATACAGAGAATTAATGAATTGAAGAGTTGGTTCTTTGCAAGAATAAATAAAATTGATAAATCCCAGGCCAAACTTATAAAAAAGAGGGAAGAAAAAACTCTAACCCATGCAATAAGAAATGAAAAGGGTGAAATCACTACAGACCCCGTGGAAATACAGAAAATCATCAATACCTACTTTGAAAACCTTTACTCTCATAGGTTCGATAATACAGAAAAAATGGACAGATTCCTAGAAGCATAGGAATTATCAAAGCTGAATCAAGAAAACATAAAACTGCTGAATAACCCAATTTCAGTTTTTGAAATTGAAAATGTAATTAGAACCTTACCAACAAAGAAAAGCCCAGGTCCTGATGGATTTACTGCTGAATTCTACAAGAAATTCAGGGAAGACTTAATGACAATTTTCCTCAAACTCTTCGAGGAAATTGAAAGGGAAGCAAGTCTCCCTAACTCATTCCTGGAAGCAAGTATTTCCCTAATACCAAAACCAGAGAAAGACCCAACCAAAAAAGAGAATTACAGGCCAATCTCCCAAATGAACATAGGTGCAAAAATCCTCAATAAAATACTGGCAAATAGAATACAACAAATCATCAAGAAGATTGTACACCATGACCAAGTGAGATTCATCCCAGGAATGCAGGGGTGGTTCAACATACGCAAATCAATAATGTAATATACCATATCAACAGAGCCAAAGACAAGAATCACATGATCATCTCAATAGATACAGAAAAAGCTTTTGACGAAGTTTTACTCTCATTCATGATAAAAACCTTACAGAAAATTGGAATCGATGGTCTTTACCTCAATCTGATTAAAGTCATATATGATAAACCAACAGCCAAAATCTTACTAAATGGACAAAAACTGAAAACTTTCAACCTAAAATCAGGAACAAGACAAGAATGTTCATTATCACCATTCCTACTCAATATAGTTCTGGAAGCATTAGTCAGAGCAGTTAGACAAGAGAGAGAAATAAAGGAATAAGGATAGGAAAGGAAGAAGTTAAATAATCATTATTTGCAGATGATATGATACTCTACATAGAAGATCTGCAAAACTCCGTTGAAAGACTTCTAGATATAATAACCAAATTCAGTAATGTAGCTGGATACAAGATCAACACTAAAAAATAACATTTCTGTACACAAGCAAAAAACTCACTGAGAGAGAAATAAGAGAACCCACACACTTCATTATAGCATGCAAAACAATGAAATACTTAGGAATCAATCTAACAAAGGAAGTAAAAGATCTATACCTTGAAAATTACATTACTCTAAAAAAAAATCAAAGAGGATTTCAGAAAATGGAAAGACATTACCTGTTCATGAGTAGGAAAAACAAACATTGTGAAAATGACCATTCTCCCAAAATTGTTACACAGATTTAACATAATCCCAATCAAAATACCATTTGCATACCTCACAGGTCTAGAGAAATCACTCCTAAAATTCATCTGGAACAAGAAGAGACCTAAAATACCAAAGGCAATTCTGGACAACAAAGGCAAGGCATCAGACATCACAATTCCTGACTTGAAATTATACTACAAAGCTACTGTGATAGAAATCAACATGGTACTGGAATGAAAACATACCTTAGGATCGATGGAATAGATTAGAAGATACAGCCACAAGGGCTGGGGATCTAGCTCAGCGGTCTAAGCGCCCGCCTGGCAAGTGCAAGGTCGTGTGTTCAATCCCTGGTGCAGAAAAAAAAAAAAAAAAAAAGAAGATACAGTCACAATTACAAACACACTCAGCCACCTCATCTTCGACAAAGGAGCCAAACATGTTCACTGGAAAAAGGATAGCCTATTTAACAAGTGGTACTGAAAAAACTGTCTTTCTGTATGCCAAAAACTAAAACTAGACCCATGTCTACCACCATGCACTAAAGTCAAAAATGGATCAAAGATCTAAATATTAAAACAGAAACACTAAATCTGCTGGAAGACAAAGTAGGTAGAAATCTCAACAACATAGGGGTAGACATAGAGTTCATGAACAAAAATCAAACTGCATGGGAAATACTTCCCAGAATCAACAACTGGGATCACATCTTATTAAAAAGTTTTTGCATGTCAAAAGAAATCTCCAATAGAGTGAAAAGAAAACCCATGGATTCAGAAAATATCTTGACCAACTGCCCCTCAGACAAAGGACTTCTATCTAGAGCATATAAAGAATTAAAAAAAAAGTCTCCGAAATTCAAAGACCCAATCCGAAAATGGGCATCTGAGATGAATACACACTTCTCAGATGAAGAAATACAAATGGCAAATGAAAAAATGTTCAACATCAATGGTCATTCAAAAAATGCAAATTAAAACAATACTGAGATTTCATCTCACTCCAGAAAGAATGCTCAAGATCACGAAATCCACCAATAACAAATGCTGGAGGGGCTGTGAGAGAAAAGGAACTGTTCTACACTGTTGGTGGGAGTGTAGACTGGTGCAACCACTGTAGAAATCAGTGTGGAGATTCCTCAAAATGCTAGGATTAGAGATTCTATTTGACCCAGCTATCCCACTTCTGGGCATTTTCTCAGAAGAACTGAAAACATCATATCACAGTGATATATGTGCAACAATGTTTATAGTGGCACAATTGGTAATAGCCAAACCTTGAAAACAACCCAAGTACCCATCAATCGAGGAATGGATAAAAAAGATGTGGTATTTTTATACAATGGAGTACTACTCAGCTATAACGAAAGATTGCATCAAGGCTTTCATAAGTAAGTGAATGTGACATGAGACAATACTCATAAGTGAAATAAATCAAACTCACATGTGTAAATACAGTATTGTCTCTCTAGTGTAAGTAACTGAGAGTAAATATGATCCAAAATCTACACTATATATTGTATAATGGTAAGAAACTGCTCAAAGAGGAAAAGTAACTGGGATAGGGGAAAGGGAGAAAGGAGGAAAGAAGGAAGGGAAAAGGAAAAAGACATAAATTTGTATATATATACATAAGATAGTGAAAATGACTATACTACTAATAGTATTAGTTCTTGGAAAAGAACAATTAATACTCATATGATTAGGTCAATTTTACATGTTTATATCTGGTAATCTGAGAAACCCTTTTGAAGGTAACAATATGCAATATTACAACTATTGTTCAATTCCTATCATCTTGTTTTGTAAATTTCTATTGTTAAGGTTTTGGGTTTATTGTTGTTTGTTTGTCTCTTTTGCTGTTTGTTTTTATTTTCTGTGTCTTTTGTTCTCTTAAATAAAAAATAGTCATAAACTACATTGTAGTTCTTAACATTTATTTATGATTGTGAAAACAATATATGATCATTGAGGGAAAAAAAATCCAAATACTGTGGGTATATAAACAGTTAAAATTTATATTCTTATATTCATATTACTTTCTCTAAGAAGACACAGTTAACTTTTTTGCTTCAATTTTCTATATTTACAAGAGTGAATATTCATATAAAATATATCTATATAGTTATATATTGTATGTATATGGTTATACATACAAATTGCTGTAAATATTTTTTGCTTCTGTATATTAGACTTAACAGTATTTTTGAAGATATTTACATTTCCAGGTAATGAATTCAGAATTATTTTCCTAGCATCAGAGTTCCAGAATATATTAATAAACCTTCTAGCAACTTAATTTCTATTTCATGTGATATTGCAGTAAAAGGTACAAATAAATCTATCTGCATATATTTGGACATATTGAAAGATTGTTCTGCATAAACAATTTAAAAAGTCACCTTCTTGGTAAAGAGTCACATCCCCTTTGTCAACTGCCAAAATCATTAGTATATCACATGGCAAATCACTTGATGGGGAAAGCAAGAACTCATACCACCAAGCTCAGGTAACAAAATAATATTTGAGTTGCAGTATTATGTAATTTAAGACTTAGAGAAAAATTACAAATTAATCACAAAACCAAGGGAAAATGACTCAAAAAAATCCAAAGACATAAATTGAAGAGAGCATCAGGTGCATGAGGCAATAAAGAAATTATCAAGAAGGACATCGTATAAAGCAGTCCATGAGTTTGTGACTTCAAATCTTAAGCTTTGTCCCTAAATAACTTTCAAGGATAGGCTGCCTACTTGTGAAAGATGATGCTTTGCTAATTAGTGCCAGTGTTGAAAAAGATCATCAGAAAAACTAGAGGTCATACCCTAACAATATCTGATTTTTCCTAAATATCTTCTGGAGACTGTTCCTAATTCATCCATGGTGAATTTCATAGTGCAAGTTTCAGAATAGAAAAAGAGGTGTCTTGATTATACGTCATATTTATTTCAGTGGGGTCTTTTGGTACAACCAACATTACAAAGTATGATGCAGTTTTTCTTCCTACTGGTCCATTTTGGAAGCTCAAAGCAATAACATAAACTACAGGACTGTGTTGACATAGGTACTATGATGTCGGATAGTCAAACATATCAACTTATCAATTGAGAGTAATGGTTTTAAAATTTAATATATTAAAAACAATATTGCAATAGAAAATAAAACTGGAAAACTTTAATATGAATCTTCACATAGTTCTCCTTATTAGATTGGAAACTTACCTAATTGATCATAGGTAATAGAAGGAATTAGCTACACTAAGATTTTGTCCATGAACCACATAGTTCATAAAGGTCTTAGACTATCAGTTATTTATTTTATTATTCCTCATTACTCAATGTTCTCTTCTTCATTTCCCAGGGACTACTTATAAGAGTCAAATAGATTAAAAAAATCAAACCAACAAGAATTCTCCAAATCATTTAACTTCATTAATAGAAAACATGAAAATTTTCTTGCCACATTATGCAAATGCATTTAAAATATATTTAAAAGTGCACAAATGCACATCATGTAATTACCACACTCAAGGCCCTCAGTTCAATGCCCCACACCACCACCAGCCTCCACAAAAAATAAGTAATTAGTCTTAGTGTTGTAGTCAAGGTTTACAAGGGAATGTATTTAATACAGGACATAAAATCGATAGGATAATTTTATAATAATTGCACAAGAAATTAAATACAGAAAATGATCGGTCCATGCACTAGAGATCCAAAGAATCCAACTGAGGCCCTGGATCACATGGCAATGTCCTACACCAGTCTGGCTGGAGACCTAGAGACCGCGACAATGTCTCATGCAAGTCTGTATCAAGGATCTGCACTGGGTAGGTCCAAAGGTCAGTGGTGGAAGATAGAAAGTCTGTGCCGGTGGGATGTAGGATCTATGCCAGCAATCTGAGGGACCTGCACTGGATCCAGGAAGCAACACTCAAGGTAAGGAGCAGCGATCCCCTTAAAAGAACCAGTCCTCAGCAGCAGTGAGGACCTCAGCTCCCCTGACCATTAGAACAGCTGAGTTCGTATCAGGAAAGCCAGTGTGACCAGCTTCTCCAGGAGAAGCAACAGCTCACCATTTTCCCCTCCAGTTATTTTTTTTTATGCTGTTGGCAGCAATCCTCTGGTGGGCCTTCCACACCCAGAACCATGCAGATTCAGTTTAGCTGGGTGTTACAAGTTGTTAATCCACCACAGTTTAGGTATTGTGTATAGAAATTTAACTACAAGTACTGAGTGTACTTACGGTTTGAGTGTTAGAATTTTCTTAGGAAGAACATCTGAATGATGCTTAAAATAAAGTTGTCTCATTTCCGGAAATTCACACTTGCCATTCATGGTGATAATCTGAAGAAGAGCTATGCTGTTCTTTCTACAATGATGTAATTTTTCTTAGGGGAAACAATGAGAATTCTCAAGACAGTGAGTCTAGGTATTTAACAGTCTGCGGTAAGATGTTTCCATTTTGCGTGAACCAAGTGATCTATTTCCAGAAATGGCAGACTAAATGGTCTTCAACTAGCCATCTAGCTGAGCAGCTAGTAAAGTTGCACAATACTATGTAATTTTTGTGATTAAGAACTGAGGAACCAAGATGTGAGAAAGATGAGTAGTCAAGAAATCCGTATGTTTCTAGTTTTATCTCTCAAACAAAAAATGAAAGTTTCAGTAAAGGGGTTTTCGAATTGAACATATATTAAACAATCTTATGGAACTATAATAAACTCAGCTCAAAAATTGGAAAAAAAGGGGCTGGGCTCTGAAAAAAAATCACAAACTTGGGAGATTGTATTCAGAGAAGGTTACACTTTAACTCTAATGATACATAATAAACAAACTCAATTTTTGACTGGTTAGATCCCTCACTGGATTAAGGGAATAACTAACAAAAGTAAATATTTTTCTAAAAATTAAGATTATATGGAATCCTATACTTTCCAAAAAATATTTTATATCCCCAAACCAGAAATCAATAACTGCCTTAGGCATACAAGCATACAAAACTTGAGCAAAACAGGAGTGTAAAAGAAACACTTAAAGAAAACAAAACCACAAAAAATATAAGCACTTTTTTTCTCTCTTCTCATTCTTGTCTCTCATTTCATTTTAAAGGAAATGTCTCTGAAATTCTTTCAATTTTGTTATTTAATTTTTCTAGTTATACCCAAACATCCCTTTGATTACTTTCACAGTAATTTTGATGAAACTTGGAGTTACTGTATGTTTTCTATTTCAGCGTGTTTCTCTTTTTTCTTAATTATTCTGATGTTTGCTACAATGTTCTGACCAACAGTGAGCGAATAAACTGAGCCTAGCTTTGTTGATATTAGATTTACCAAGAGATGCAAGTACAAGTATCAGAAAAAAAAGTCTTTAGGTATTACCATGAAGGCAAGAAAAGGGTTTTTGTGTTCTGACATAAGATAACTACTCTTTAAATAAATGTAAACCTTCACATTGATATATTTTTTAATTATTATGTTAGTTTTAATACTGTCAAATCATAGAACAAAAGTTATAATCTACATTAAAATTTGAAAGTCTTATTTTTTATTTTAAATGAATGGATAGCTTCCTTTTGGACACAGTTATTTGGTGCTTTTCTATCTTTTATACTAAATCAAATTTTTGTTCTTCAAATATACTCCTGCAATTTAATATTATATTCTAAATGTTCTCAACACAAAGAAATGATAAATGCTAGAAGTGTTGGATATTTCTTACCTTGATTCGAACATTACACTTTGTATATATGTGTCAAAATGTCACACTGACCTCCATAAACATGATCAATTGCATGTCAATTAAAAAATAAACATAGCTATAATCTTACAAAGAGGAAAACTGCTTTTTCATATTTTTGCAAAATGTATCCAACATTTTAAGATAATTTTAAGTCAATAAATATCCAAAAGCTTATTTTTGGTATAGATTTCTATTTTCCTTATAATAAGAATATGTACAAAGATGCTCCACATATATTTAATGTTTACAATTATTTACCCCTTTCTTTAGCTCATGATGAACCCTGCCTAATCGTGGTAACAATGGATGTTATCATAGGTGTATTTTTTGTGCCCCTGAGGGTAACTTTTTTATTAGCAAACATTACTACTTAATAGTGCCTTAGTGTGATTTGGAGTCAATTTCAATAATAAGAGAGGGTATAATTTTTACAAAATGTAATAGAATTTGTGTTATCTTGGAAAACTACAAAAATAGTTATTTAAACTGGAGATATTTTAAAAATAACTTTGTTACTTTTCACTAGTTTGGGAATATATCACCTAGAGTTGAAATCAGTATCCAAAACCTTAACGTGAAAAAAAAATCTCTAATAAGCACTTCATATTGCCTTGAATAATTGCAGGATAGTTGTTCTAAAATAACTCTACTTACCAACAAGAAAGTTAAATGTAAGCCTTCCAAATATGTAAGTCTTAATTATTTTTTAAATATAGACTGTCACATCTATGAACTAATTCTGAAAAGAATAATCATAAAGAAAGCAATCCAAAAAGGAATTTTGTGACTTATATGCAAAAGCTTTATATATATATCAGTAGGAAAAATTGTATTATTCTGTATATATTTTTTCATATTCTGCTCTGTGGTTGTATTTTCAAAGGTATATTGTTTTGTTTCATTAACTATAATGAGTGTGTCATGTAATCATTGTTCAATAAAAATAGCAGAAACATTATTTTAATTCTCTGGAAAACAACTTCAAAACTCTAAATATTCATATAGTAGATGATCTTATATACTTACCACTTTGGTCCTATACTACTTTTTTACTTTCTACTTTCTTAAATCAATTTCCATCATTTCTCATTATAATAAATCTTTTTTGTGCTTTGCTAAGCCTTCTTCATTTAATTCTTAGTTGTTCTATTTTATTTTATTCTAATCGCAGAATATTCTAAATCACTACCTTCATTTCCATCTCCTTCATTCCCTACAAATCATAATTTTGATCTTTGGTCATAATTCATATCATACTAATTACCATAGCCATCTCATTTAACATCTTTATTTTTCTATTCATTGAGGCTTTGTCACATTTATGTATGCTCAAGTAGCAATAAATCACTTCTGTATTCTTGGCCTTATTCTTATTCATTTTGTGACTCTCACCAGGTTAGAACTCCTCATGCTCTTCTTTATATTTTTTTCTGAAGTATTTATACCTATTATTTTCTTAATGAGTGTTATGGTTTATACATTGTGTCAACTTGAGAAGTTTAGAATTTTAACTGGGAGACTGCAGGGAGCCAGGGTTCTTACTTTGAAAATATCCTCATCCTGTACAAAGGAGGGCAAGGACATTTTGTGAGTGTCAGACCTGTCCTGAAGGAGGGGGTGTCTTATACACACTGTGAAGGGTGGGGTGGCCTGTGTACAATATAAAGGAGGAGAGGAGGTTTGCTTTCCCTCTTTTGCTCTGGCTGCTTCCTTGAAGTGTTGCCCGAGTGCCATGCCACCCTGCCTTGGAGCCAGCTGATTATGGAGTGAAATCTCCAGAAACTGTAAGCTAAATAAACCTTTCCTTGCTTCGCTTTGGGTGTCAGGTGTTTTGTCCGAGTAACTAGAGAGAAGTAACCTAGACAATGAGACAGTAGAATACTACTATTGTCAGTTTCACGTCAAAAGTAGGCTACTTATTAATCACTTGACTTCTTATTTCTCTTCTTCAAAATATTTTGAAATACCTATTTTTCAACCAGTTTATGGTTCAAGATATTTGAATAAAATGTATTTAGTTTTATTTAATAAAAGTAATTCTACATACCAATAGGGTTCAATGTGATGTTTTGATACATTATACATTTTGTAATGATCAAACCAAGGTAATTGACGTCCATCATCTTAAACATTTGTCACTTCTTTGTGATGAAAATGTTCAAAATTCTCCTTCTAACTCTTTTGAAATATGCATTACTTTTAACTATCATCACCCTTGTGTACAATAGAAAATCAGAATTTATTCTTATCTAAATCCAACATAATACCCACTGACCAACCCTTCATTCCCTCTCCCAACCTGATAACCACTATTTTCCTCTCAAGTTCTGAGATCAATTTCTTTAAGCTCTTTATACAAAATGTATTCCAGTATATACATTCATTCTAAGGCTTGGATTGTAAATTGTTCACGTCAGCCAAACACAACTAAAAACTTCATGTATTAAGTCTCTCCACCACTTTTCAATGTAGTTGATTTCCACTCTATTTTTTGTATGTTTGAGAGCCTATTCATTTCTTCCTTTATTTTATTTTATTTTATTTCATTTTATTTTATTTTATTTTACCAGGGACTGAACATTGAGCTACATTCAGAGGTCTCTTGTATTTTTGATGTTTAGAAAAGTTTTTGCTAAAATGCCTCTGCTGGGTTCAACTTGAGATCTTCTGTATCAGCCACTCAAACCACAGGGATTACAGGTATGCATCACCAGATATGGTCCTTCCTGCAGTCTTGTACTCCTACCAGGCCAGAATCCTGAATAAAGTAAAGATGTAAGGAATGTGACTCCAATAATAGCTATTCTAATCACTCGTATGAAAAATAAAATCCACAACTTTGGCAATTCCATTCATTTCTTCCTGATATATTTCTCTATTTTAGTATAACCTTAAGCTTACTTATTTTCTGAATTATCATATTTGTAACTTAATTTTCTGGCTTTTTCTTGCAGATTAGCTCTTTAGTAATATATTGAAGGTTCTGGGAGGGTGGGTGTTCTTATTCTTCTTTTCACTGGATTGGTAAAAACTCCTATTCAAAGAATTGCTCACCTGGCTTTTGAGATACTTCCCAGTCTTGGATTGTAAATTTCCCCAAACTTACAAAACACTCCTCTCTTGTGTATTAATTCTTACTTTACTTACATTGAGGGTTTTCCCAGAACTATTTATTTTCTTTGACTTTTGTATTTTACTGGTAGTGCATGATAATAGCATAAATGTTCATTTCTATCCTGACTTCTTTTCCTTGCCAAGGTACAAGCTCTTACTTGCCTCGCAGGTGGTTCTTTGCCTAACTTTTTCAGTATAGTTCAGCTGAGTTTATCAGACACTGGCCTTTTCTTGCTACCATTATAAATCTAATGGTATTCAATTAATTTAAATATATTTAATTCACTTTTCCTCCAAGATTTTCTACTTAGAATACACTATTAAACATGATAGTTAAAATTTCTTTCTTTCTTTTAGTGATTTATTTTTCTTTCTAATTCAAGACAATCTTGATACAATTTATTTCAATAATTTATAAATCTTGTTATGGTCACCAAGGGCCTCAAATTGGAATATAAACAGTCTTCAGAATGTAGCTGTTATAATTAAATATAGTAAAACTTGTTGCATCTTCTTGGAGAGTCAACTATACTCAAAACTTTGGGCAAAATTTAGTCTTTAAAATAAAATATTTGTACTATCAAATATAAATTTTTAAAAGATAAACATGAGACTTTAAAGAAATTTAGTGGCTCCATTCATGTATTTTGGTCAAAGTTCAAGAAATAAATAGAAGCCTTCAGCCATTTTTCTCTATCGCCATTGACAGATGCTAATATGAAGTACTGACTCCAAAAGTCCTCAAATAACTCTATAAGTTAAGTATTCTTTTTACTTTTAAGTAAAAAAAATTCCCAGGTTTCATCATTTTCTGTTTGAAAGAGCATTAAAATATTCTCAAATTTAAAAACATAGTCTCAAATTATAAAAACTTTGATAAGTGAATCATTCAAATTTTACAGTATATTAATATAAAAATAACTATTGATCCTTTATTCATACTTTTATTTAGTGAATTTATTTATTCAGTAAAGTTGAATAGTTACACAGGTAGATAATGGGAAACAAGGACATTGACTTTGTGGAGACAGGAAGAGATCTGGGGATAGAGGGAGACTAGAGAGAGGGGAGGGGAGAAGTAAAAAGGATGTGATCTGCACATGTACTAATTTCCCACTATGTATTTCAAACATATAGTGATAACTGAGAGAAAATGAAAAAAAATTCTCACAACATAAAAAAGAATAAAAGATAGATACTACATCAATTAGAGAATACTAAAAAGTTAAAAATAGAACAGATAAGCCAGGCACAGTAGCACATGCCTCAGTTCCAGCAGTCTGGGAGGCAGAGGCAAGAGGATTTCAAATTTGAGCCCTACCTTGACAACAACTTAATGATTTAGGACAATTCTTTCCCAAATTTAAATGTGCTGTGGAAACTGGGCGTGGTGCTTCATTCCAGCACTTGGGAGGCTGAAGCAGGGGGATCATTGTGAGTTCCACAC
>RJWT010011368.1:0-23346 GCA_004365215.1 Cuniculus paca
CGAAAGGATTGTCTTGAACATACAGTGTTGAGAAAACTAATGCTCAGAGATCAAGATGTTTGGAACGAAACCTCTAAGGAATCAAGATGTTTGGAACGAAACCTCTAAGGAATCTAAAGTTCCAAAGGACAATTCATTGATTTCATGAGAAATGATAAAATTAAGCCAATCCTGAAATTGGGTGAACAGTTTCTTAGGATTACTGTTTAGGATAGCCAAATCTACTAAAAAGAGTCCACAGGGTAATACTCCTGAGAACATCCTTCAGTCACACTAGTACCTACCACCAGATCCTCCAAAGCAAAATATCAAAGGAATTATAATTACCATAGGAAAAGCTCTTAAATAAGAACAAATTTCCTGAAAAATGTCACCAAAAACAACAATATCTATTCAAATATTGCTACCTGGAGATTTAAAAAAAGAAAAAGAAAACTTCAAGTATAAAAAGAGTCAGAATAAGAATCTTTGAAGCAATTCTTTAGAAGAAAGTACAATGAATAGTTTTAAGTAGGGCAAGTCTCCCCAGAAAATGCTGTCAGAAATGCTATGGGATCCAACTCAATACATTTCCCTGACAAACACTATCCAAGGTCCAAGCCCACCACCATGAGGTGAGTAGCTATGCCCCACCGTGGGCTCCCCGCTATCCATAGCCAACCCCAAATGTTTTGGGACTTGGGAGCAACTTGGATCAAGGTTGTGCTGACACAGAGCTATGATGCTGTATGTCTGTAGCCCATCAGGAAGACACACCCTGTATTTTCTCCTCTGTAGAAAGTGCTTCTCCTAAGGTAAGTTCCGCTATCTAACTAATATTACAGATAAAACAAATCACCAAGGTAAAACAAATCCAGGTCAGGTATCCCCACAGATGCCACCTGGAAGTTCAGACTCTGTTTTTGGTGTTATCCAGCTAAAGTTTTGAAGAAAGTCTTCCTTCAGTAGCCTGTGCTCATCGCTAGATGGCTACGAAGGTATGAAGGTTTCCCCACTTTAAGTTGACACTGTGTTATGGATCCTAAACATTCACCAAAGTTTCACATGTTAGAGGCTTGGTCCCCTGCATCTGACATTACTAGGAGATGGTAGAACCTGCAGGAAGTGGCCCCTAGTGGAAGGAAGTTAGGTTCAATGTGTGTGCCCCTGGAGGGCTATTGGGATCTTGGTGCCTTCCTCTTTCTTTTTCACTTGCCTTCCACCATGGGCCTGTGATAAGGCAGAGCATCATGGTAGGGAACACATCGTTGGGCATAGCTGCTTACCCCAAGTGCTCCCCACCATGATGCTCTTCCTCACCACAGGCCCAAAATCAATGAAACCATTTGACCATGGACTAAAACCAAATCAACCTTCCTCCTTTCAAGTTGTTTATTTCAGGAATTTTGTCACAGTGACAGAAAGCTGACTGACAAACTTAGCTTAACTTTCTTTAGTACTTCAGAAGTAATCTTTTTAAAAGTTTTCATATCAAATAATTCCAGACTAAGACAAAGATTTTTTTTTAGGAATGTAACTTCTCTGCACACAAATAGAATTATATAGCTCTCAAGTGCATTATCTAGGCTGTGATATCTCTCACACAGGGACTAATTTGTTAACTAAATAATTTAATACTACCATAAAGTTCCCTGAACCTGAGATCAAAACATATCTCCAAAGGTTTATACAATTAGTTCACTAGTATTGGAACTAGCTTCCTAACTTTTCCATTATTGCCACCATCTTCTAGGCCATGACTAAAGAGTCCACCTTCATACCTTTAATTGAGATTCTCATTCTCTGTCTGCATTCCATTTCTTTTTTTTTCTCATTTTTAAAATTTTCCCTTCCATCACCCCACTATTCCCCTTTCCCTTTGAATGATTACTAGCTACTTTACAACATCTATTATACATTTTAGTTCTTACTTACACTGTTAGTTTCTGACACCAGAGAGACTGCAATATTTATACACCTGTGTCCAATTTATTTCACTTAAGAGTATGGCCTCAAGGTCCATTCGTTTAGCTATAAATGTCTCAAGTTTATCTTTCTTTATGACTGAGTAGTACTCCATTGTATAAAAATACCACATCTTTTTTATCCACTCATCAGTTGATGAGCATTTGGGTCTTTCATGATTTAGCTATTACAAACTGTGCTGCTATAAACATGGGTGCACATATATCACTGTGGTATGATGCTTTTAATTCTTTTGGGAGGATAGCAAGAAGGGGGACAGCTGGGTCAAATGGAACTTCTAGTTTTAGTTTTATGAGGAATCTTCACACTCATTTCCACAGTGGTTGTACCAATCTGCCTTCCCACCAGTGGAAAATGGTTCCTTTTTCCCCACAGCCCCACCAGCATTTATTATTGGTTGATTTCTTGGTAATAGTCATTCTTTCTGGAGTGAGATGAAATCTCAGCGTTGTTTTAATTTGCATCTGTCAAATGATTAGTGATGTTGAACATTTTTTCATATATTTATTTCCTGTTTGTATTTCTTCATCTGAGAAGAATGTATTCATCTCAGATGCCCATTTTTGGACTGGGTCTTTAAATTGGGGGGTTGAATTTTTTCAATTCTTTATATAGTCTAGATATTACACATTTATCTGAAGAACAACTGGCTAAGATTTTTTCCCACTCTGCGGGTTGTCTTTTCACTCTGTTGGTGATTTTTTTCACCGTACAAAGACAAATAAAGATTACATAGCTCTATAAATAAAAATGGAAGTCACAGCAACAATAAATGGTGTCAGAGAGGATGACCCAGGAAATGATTGTCCAAGGTTTTTCTTTAAGAAGTAATGAAGTGTGCTGGATGTGTCAGTCAGAGGTAATGTGCTTGCCTAGCATGTGTGAGGCCCTGAGGTTCAATTCCCAGCACCTCAAAGGAAGTGATGAAGTTCCCAAAATGTTTACAACTTGACAGACAAGAGAGAAGCTGATACAGGAGGCTTACCAGACGGCATCTCCTGAAGAAGTGAGTGATGCGACTGAGCAATGAATGTGGATTAGCAAGCAGCAATAATGCACAGAGCCACACTTCCCAGCAGGGGAGCTTCATATGACAGACAAGTTCCCTGGAGGCAGTTCATCAAAGTTAAGTTGTTGTCCCCCTCTCTGAGTCAAATTCCTCCTTGAAAGTGGTTGTTTTTCATATCTACAATTCTTTCACTATAAGTGATTTTTCCTTAGCTATGAGGAATGGTGAAATTATCAAAGAAAAGGGCTGGGGATTTAGTTCAGTGGCCTAAGCGCCGGCCTGGCAAGCATGAAGTCATGAGTTCAATCCCTGGTGCCACAAAAAAAAAAAACAAAAATATAAATTATCAAAGAACTACTTCTCAAAAGATTGCCCACCAAAAATACACTAAAATATCAGGTCGAAGGATGCATCAAATACTTTTGAACTTCAGAAGAAATAGCAAGTGATTCTATGACTATGTGATGGACAAAAGATAGGGCAATGAAGAACGGAGACAAAACATGAACAAAGAATCAAGGCTAACCCAGGCATGGTAGCACACACTTAAAATCCCAGCATTGGGAAAGCCGAGACAGGAGGATCACGGGTTTGAGCCCTGTCCGAGCAACTTAGTGACTCGACAAGACCCAGTCTCGAAGACACTGGGAATGAAGCTCAATGTGAAGGCCCTGGGTTCAGTCCCCATTACCGGAAAAATGTGGAGGATAAAGTTTCTACTCGATTTTCCCCTCAAGTGAATTGTTGCCACTTAACTAGAAGTTATCAAGGTGCAATGTTTAAAAGCAAGAGCATGGGCTGCAGCAAGACCTGAGTGTGAATCCATGCCCAGCTAGCTGGACAACCATGGGCAAATTACTTGACCCTCTTGTAGCAGAGTTACCTGCCTCCCCTATGGTCAGAATACCAGTGGCCTGCCATGTACAGTCACTTTGAAGTTCACGAGGCAGCATGTGTTGTCCATGTCTCTTCAGCTTGGCACTGGCTGCTGGAGGTGACTGCATTAGAAGTGACAATCCATATTCCACCAGTAGCTCGGATTCATCCCAGTGTCAGCTTGGGGAGAATTGGGGAGCAGCACGGACAAGACACTTGCGGTGGATCTGCTGCACAGGCCTCTGCTCCCTAGGAATGGTTTGAAGGTGCCACCTACTCACCCCTAGGCTAAGGCAGCACCCAGTGGAGCACCACATAGGAAGGGCTCTGGGCTACTGTGGGGAAGTAGAGAAGAATCTTTTGTCAAAGTGTGAGAGTCATTCTTGTGTGGCCATGAGAAGTGCCACTGTTGTCCCTGGTGTCACAGAACTCTTTCCAGCAAGATCTCTCCCAGCCCCTGTCTGCACCCTTGCTCTTGGAATCTGAGAGTCAGAGAATGTGATGGGACTGCGGAAGTAAGGGATGAGAATGGGCTTTCTAATTTCTCAATATGTGTGTAAAGTTGTGCTACAAAATATACTTCTAATAATGAGACATTTGCAATAATCAAAATTCTCACCATCAGTGCAACATAGGACAGCCAAACAGTCATATGATTTGTGTGTGTACATATGAGTGTGTATGAGAAAGACAGACAGACAGACAGACACAGACAGAGACACAGAGAATGGCAGCAGGGTGAAGAAAGAGGAACTGGGTTCTCCAACCTTACCTAAAATTTTATTAGACTCAACATCTACAGATCCTTTTTAGTTCTTTTTCCTCCTGATTAAGTTGCACCCTTCAAGTACCCAAGGGAAAAGGAAAAGACACTAACTGGATGTTCTGGGCCCCACGCTATCACCAGGAAGCCGTATGAGAAGGCTGAGTGGCAGACGTGAGGAGCTCCCCAGCTACTTGCACTCCCTTCTAGAGGTTTTATTTTATATCACTGGCAGGATAAACCCTACAATCTTATACTACACCCCAGATTCTAATGTTCTAGCTTCTCACCTTTTCTTAAAACAAAGTTCCGAACATTTTTCAAAACAACCTCACAGACCAAAAGCAAAAACATACAATTATGGATTGACAACAGTTTAAGTACTTTGAGTTGTTACTTAATTTCTTCTATATTTTAAACATATAGGTAGACAGAACAAATGTAATAACAAGGAGTCACCATGGAAACATTCCACAAGGGAATTATGTGGCCATTACAAGTAATAATGGAGGGTGCTACATGTTGGTGTAGCAAAGGTATCAGGCTGAGTGTGTGTATGTGTGTATGTACATGCATGTGTGTCTATGAATGGTGAACTACCTGGAAAGATAATTGTTGAGTGATAGGGTTACTACTGAATTTGTTTCTTATTACTGATTATGCTATTCAAGTTCTTTATAAAGATCCTGAGTCCTTTATGAAATAATAAAAAAAGATACGATTTGGAGACAATAACTTGTTAAAGTAAAATTTATCAATATGAGTGTGATGGTTAGTCTTGTCAACTCAACTGGACTGAGAGACACCTAAAGAGGAGATTGGATTGTGGGGGTGCCACTGTCATCAATGGATTGGCCCATTAAAGAATTCTCAGCTGAATGACTTGTTAGGAGGTAGAGCCAAATTGGGGAAAATCACTTTGACAGATAACTCTTTTCTTTGGCTCTGCCCACTCTCTGCTTCCTGGCTGACATCAGGTAAGTATTTTTCCACCACTCCTTCCCACCATGATGTTTCCACTTGGAGCCTGCTGACCATGGACTGAAACTGCAGAGACTGTGAGCCAAAAACCCCTTCTTTAACTAGTTCATGTCGGGTATTTTGACATAACAACTAAGTGTTGATGTACACACTGGGTGAGAATATCTTAATTTCTCCTTTTTCAAAAGTATGAAATGTCCATTTGTTCTTAGCTTTTGTTGGTCCTGTTGGATGGTGTAGAGGTTGTAAAGTCAAGCTGACTGTGTCAATTTGAGAAGCTTAGAAGTTTAAATATGCCGGGCAATTCTACACCTTAGGGTATAGAGGACCTACCCTAGGATGGCGTCACCTTGATGATATAAAGGAGAAATGAGGAAGAACAGATTGCGTCTTTTCTTCAGGAGTGCACCAGTCTTCACCTTCAGCTTGGAGTCATCTCCTGGCTTCCAGCAGTGACTCTTCGGTTTCTGCCTCGAATCCTTCAGCCTTCCAGTGCAGGCTCATCGGCCTACTGACACGGACTCACACAGGGCACTGCAGTGAGCTCCAGACCCTGGACTGGATCCTTCGGTCTCCAGTGTATGGACAGCCTCTGCATGCTTCCTCATCTGATGTGGGTGGCCATCATGAGCCAATCTTGTAATTTCTTACACATTTGTGTATCTTGTGTTGTACCTGTTTCTCTAGTAACACACTGACTGGTGCAGATGAACTGCTTTATTCCCATCTAACATCCTTGTGTTTCATCAGTTTCTTCTGCACCAGCTTCCCATCTATGATAGTCATGAACACCTCTGATCACTATTCCCAGCAATCTTCCCTGTTGGAGGCAAACCAACCTCTCTGGTTGCCAGGATTGTTAGGTGCCTACTAGTCCTGAGGCCACTGTCCTCTGCTGGGCAGAGTGAAAGTGTTAAACATCAAAAGTTTTGTCCTGATTGGTCCCTTAAGTCTTTCAGTACTTGTCAGAGTTCAGATGGTCTTCGCACTCTCTTGCTGTTCCTGTCTATCTACAACTTAAAGTCAGTCTGGCAGAAGGAGGTGACAGACACCACCACATTCTTCAACTCGGCCAACTACCTATCTATCTGAAAATAATCTTAAGCAATTACTCTACTGAAATACAGGGGTAGTTGAAACTCGCACTCATTAGAAAACGGCACTGGTTGTTATTACCATGGCCTAAGAGATGGTATTTCCAATGTGTGGCTAGCGTTAGAGCCACTGGCTAAATGTTTCTGACCTGTGCTCACTGGGCCTGGTCCTTCAGTCATCTGGAACCCCAGCCCTGACTATGTGGTTAACCCGCCCCTGATACCCGCCCTTGATTCCCACTACTATGCTCCCCTGTGACATCTGAGTGAATTCGCGGGGAGCAGAAGGAGGATGGCGCCAGTGGGCACACAAGGACTTTGCAGAGACAGCAGCCACTGCTGGGACTGCTGTCACCATCCTGGGGCTGTTGTGCTAGACCCACACAACTCTGAACCAGTGCAAGTGATTGCCGTGGCTCCATTCACTATTTCTTGACCCTCCACTATTTTTCTCTCCACATTGACAAAAACCTGAACTCTTTTGCCTCTCAGAGCCATGGGGTGGCAGCAGCACTTCACAAACCTTTGTCTGAAAGGGCTGGATTACTTTGGGTAGTTGACAAGTAAAATGGCACAGATATATAGTGTGTAACATGTTTTGAAATAGGCATGTGTCATAGAATGGTTAAATAGATCTAACTGACCATGAGTTGTTCAAGCACACTTAAAATCTACTGTCTCACTATACAATGCAATGATGTTAATTATAAGTGCCACATTGCTGAACAGGTCTCTTGAACTTACTCTTCCTATTGATTGGAAATTTTGAATCCTTTGATCCACATCTCTCCAGCTCCCCATACCATCCCAGTCCCTGGTAACCAGGCAGTGTTTAATTCCAGGAGGTCTCTCATGGATTCTAAGATCATATCTACAAAGACTTAAACTAGACAATCAACCTTTCCACAAACTTCAGAAATGTTACCTTTTTGTGTTTATTTGTGCTTAATTTTGTGTTAAACAAAATAGCCCTGCCTTGACCTCCATATTTCTCAGGAAGCATGCTAAGAAAATATAAGCAGATCCAAACAGTGCTTATGTATTGAGGATCTACCAGGTGCAGTCATTCCCCTGAGCTTACAGAGTAGCTAGGAAGAGAGGTAATAAATAATTCAAAAGTAAAATAAAATATAAAAGTAAGGCCAGAGTGTGGTGTGTACTACGAAGGAGACTGAGGGCTAAAAGAGGAAGCTACATTATTTTATACTTAGGCCTGTCATAGTCCATTTTCTGTTCCTACAACAAAATGCCTCAGGTTGGATAATTCATGAAGAAAAGAGGTTTATTTGGACTCATGATTTTGGAGGCAGACAAGAAGTTCAAGAACTCGGTGCCAGCATCTACTTGGCTTCTGATGAGGGTCTCATGCTGCATCACAGCAAGGCAGAGAAGCAGAAAGGAAGCAGCTGTGTATTAAGAAGAGGCAAGGGCACTAGGGGCAGGACAGAGAGTGTTGACTCCCTCTGTAACAAGCAGCTCCCCCGTGACCAATTCAGCCCTGGGAGCCAACCCATTCCTTAGAATATCCACGGAATGGATCAGTTGTGATAAGCCATTCTATATTTCTGCTGTAATTTGTATATTCTCTCTTTTTTTTCTTTTGGTTATTATGACTTTAGTTTTATAAATCGTGTTTTGTCTTGTTTTGTTTTATTTTGTTTTTAAGAATCAGCCTGACAGGCACGAACACCCTCATGGCCTAGGGCCCGTGACCTTACCCCCTTCCACTAGGCCTCACCTCCTGTCTATACTGTTAGGCAAAAGACCATGGGGGGCTAGCAGTATGGAGACCACAGCAAGATCCATGATTTGTTTTGAGTTAATTGTTGGGAAAGGTATATAGTGTGTATATAGATTTATTTCTTTTACATATGTTTCAACTCCATTTGTTGAAAAGATTAACCTTTTTCCAATAAACTGCCTTTGGTGCATTCATCATAGATGACTATATTTGTATGGATCTGTTTGAGTATTCTCACTTCTTTTCCATTGGTCTCTATTTTGTTAATGTCATGCTTTCTTAATTATTGGGGCTTTACAGTAAGTTTTGAAAGTGGTAAGAGTTCCTTGATTTTGTTCTTTTGTTGGTTGCTCTAAATCTTCTATCTTTTCATATAAAGTTTAGAAGCAGTTTATTAATATGTACAAACTAGCTGGTTTTTCATTGAGATTTTTATTGAGATTGCTTCGACTCTATAGTTCAAGTTGTAAAACATCAACATTTAGCAATCCAAAAATGTCCACTTCATTAGCATGGAGGAGGTCTTCATTTATTTAAATTGCCTTTAGTTCAGTATTTTCTAGTTTTCCACATCCAGATCCTGTATATATGTTGTTAAATTTCTATAGATAAGAACTTTCATTTCGGAGCCATTAGAAGCAGTATTTTTAAACTTCCAATTCCATTTTTACGTGGCTGGTATACAGGAACGCAATTGACTTGTATTTGCATTCATCTTGCTGCACTCATTAGTTACAGGAATTTTTTTAGTAGATTCTGAAAAGGGTTATTTTGGTTCACAGTTCTTAGCTGTTTCAGTCCAACCTCAGAAGGTTCTGAGGCAGGGCGGCAGGGCACAAGGCCACGCTGGAGGAGAAGCATCTCGGGAAGGTGACAGGGAAGCAAGACAGAGCCAGTAGGGACAGAAACACTTCAGGCCACTCCCTCAGTGACCGCCTCTTCTGACCAGACCCACCTCCCAACAGCAAGTCAGCTGGACACCCTCACAATTGTCATCTTCCAAAAGCCCATGTGAGGCTCTTAGGGGACATCTAGATATAAACCATAATGTCTCTTTTATTCAAATCTGTATACAATTTTTCTTTTTATTTATAATTGCTGTAGCTAAGACTTTCATTATGACATTAAATATGATTGATGATAAAGAAATCCTTTCCTTGTTCCCACCTTAGAGGGAAAACATCCGTTCTATTTGCTAATTTGTTGTTGTTGGGGATTTTTGTATACTTGTTCTTGTGAGATAGCCATCTACAATTCTCCTTTCTCATAATGCATTTGGTTTTGGTTTTAAGACAATGCTAGCATCATAGAATGATTTAGGAAGTTTTCCTCAGCTTCAATTCTCTAGAAGAGACTGTGGATAATTGGGATAATTGGTTTTCTTTCTCCCTCAAAGATTTGGTAAAATAGATTACTGAAACTATCTGATCCTAATGCTTTTACTTTTGTTTCTTTTCTTTCTTTTTTTATAAGGTTTTTAGTTACTGATTCAAATTCTGTTCATATTATCTGTTGTTCCTTGTACAAACTTTGGTAGCTGTCTTTCAAGAAAATCGGTCCATTCACTTACATTAACAAATTTGTGGTCGTACAGTTGATCATAGTATTCTTTTGTCAACCTTTGAATATCCCTGGGATGGATCAGTTGTGATAACCCATTCTTTATGTCTGCTGTAATTTGTGTAATTTTTTTTTCTTTTGGTTAGTCTGACTTTAGTTTTATAAACTACGTTTTGTTTTGTTTTGTTTTGTTTTTAAGAATCAGCCTGACGGGTAGATAGATTTTTTTTCTATAGTATTTCTATCTTAAATTTCACTCACTTCTACTCTAATTTTAATTATTTTTTCTCTATGTTTTCCTTTATGTTTAAAAATATGCTGTATGTTTTTCTTCTTTTTCTAGATTTCAAGGGTATAATTACACACATGTATAATACATCTATTTTGTCAGCATCTCACAAACTTTGATAAATTATATTTTCATTTTCCCTTAAATCAAAATATTCTAAAACTTACTTTGAAACATTCTTTGGCTCCTGTGCTTTTTAGAAGTATATTGTGATTTTCCACATATTTGGATTTTCCATATATCTTTCTGGTTTTGATTTGTTTTATAATTCTATTGTCATCTGAGGACACATTTAAAATGATTTATATTATTTTACAATGGGTAAGATGTGTTTTAGACCCAGAATATGATCTGTTTTAGTGAATGTTCCACATGAGCTTTGTTAAAAGAAACATTTTAATTGAATTTAGTAGTTTCTTTGAGCAAAGAAATGATTTAAAATTTGGGCTGCACCCAGAACCGACAAGGTTCGCAGAGCTCCACCCACTGGCAGGGTGTACTCAGAAAAAGAATGTGAAATACAGAAATAGACCGGATATTGTTCATTTGGGCAGATCTGAGCAGTTTGTAGCCTGTCACTGGCTGCCAGCTGGGCTGATATGATGGCTGGAGCTCTGTTATTTATTATAAGAATCTACTCTCAAGTCAGATGGCGGCTTGTTTACATATAAGTTACTTTACAGCTCACTACATATGAAGGCAGCATTAACCTGAAAAGAATGTATATTCGGCTGTTGTTGAATGGGATATCCTGTAAATGTGACTAAAGTCCAATTGATTGACAGAGATGCTTAGATAACTGTCTCCTCGCTAATTTTTGCCTGCTTGAGTGATCCATTACTAATGGAGATAAACTGAGTTTCCCCTTTATAAACACAGTTGTTTCTCATTTCAAATCTATCTGGTGGCGTCTTCATTCATTGTGTGCTCTGTGACAAAATACCTTAGATCAAGCAGCTTAGAAAAAACAACAGATTTGCTTCTCACAGTTCTGAAAGCCAAGAAGTCCAAAGCCAGAGGCCTGCATCTGCTAAAGGCTTTCCTGGTGGAAATGAGAAGTGCAAGACAACATGCATGCAAATGTACACAAGATAGAGTCAGACAGAAGGAAAAGGAGCCTGACTTGTTCTTTTGTCAGGATCCCAGTCCCGTGATAACTAACCCACTCCCAAGGACATGACTCCATTTACGAGGGCAGGAACTTCACAGCCTCGTCGCCTCTGAAAGGTTCCACCTCTTACACTGTCACCTTGGGGGTTATGTTTTTAATACATGGACTTTGGAGGACACCTTCAAGCCAAATCATTCTCCCCTAGCTGCCAAAATTCTTATCCTTCTCACATGCAAAATACATTCATTCCCTCCCAACAGCCCCAGAGTCTTAACTTCTCCCAGTACCAAGTCAAAACCCCAGAGTCCCATCTGAATCAAATCAGAGACTCTCGGCATGATTTGTGCAGAAGCAAAGTCCTCTCCAGCTGTGAGCTGGTGACGCTAACGACCTACATGCTGCCAAAATAGGACAACAAGACAGACATCTAATAGACTTCCCATTTCAAGTAGGAGAAGTGGGAAGAAATGGGTCACTGGTACCAAGTAAGTTTGAGACTGAACAGGGAAAACAACAATAAAATTTGAAATCTGGAGTATAATCTCTGAGCACATTGGGATGGGGTTTGAGGCCCTCAAGGCCTCATGCAGCCCTGCTGCTATGGCTTTGCTAGACTTAGACCATCCCACAGTTCTTAGGGGTTAGAGTTTCAAGCCTGCAGGTCTCCTAGACTGCAATTGCACTCAAGTAGTCCTACAGTTCTGGGTCTTGGGGGCTTCCCTACTCTCATGGCTCCCATGGACAATGCCCCAGCGGGGGCTCTCCCCTGTGATTCTTCCCAGAATGTTCATCTGTGTCTGCACTACCCATCTATTCTTGAATGTTGTCTATGTTTTCTGCTACAACCCTTAACATACCAGTCACAGACACATCAGATTATCTGTCTAACTATTCTGATATTCATTACCTTTGAGTCTGGTGCTGATCATTGCTGCATATTCTTGGACCATGTTGCTTCTTGCCTTTTGAGATGGCCTGTACTTTTTTTTTGTTGAGAGCCAGATATGTTATATCAGCTAAGTAGAAACTGAAATAAGTGGACTTGTAATGTGAGGATTCATGATAATTTCAATAGAGTCGGGACATGTTAAATGATTGCCGCAGCTACAGGTGCCAGAGACTTCAGATTCCTCTAGTGTTCCTGTTTACATCACTCCTTCTGACTTTGGTGTCTCTACATGTCCCCCCGCCCTCCTTCTCCTCCTCCTCCTCCTCCAAATGTGTCTGCATCTTTTAGCTGCAACCTACTGTTATTACACTGGTGCAGTGAGAAAGTGGGGTAGGGGTACAATCTTGTCAGTCAAACCTCAGCTTCTGGTGGGTATGTCTTGGGCTGTGACTTTCTCAGGTTTTCTCCAGGGATGTAGATGTGTGCTCCTGAACCGCCCCTCCTCCTCGCTGCAGCATGCACCTATTTCCTGAAGCCCTGACTTCTGTTGACTGTGTTCCCTGCACTTAAATCATCCAAGAAGCCTAAAGGACAATGGAGCAAAAAGAACACCCTTCCCCAGCTAGGATGAGCTGCTGAGAAAGTCTTTTCCCTGCACTGTGGGCCTTTGAAGATGCTCCGTACATTTCACAAGTAGTGTTCTTTTCCTTCCCTGCCACAGCCCCAAAACTATGAGAGGAATTTCCCCTGGTCTTCCCTGGGAGAACCTGATGCAGTCACAGCTCAGAAGTCCTTCAAGACTGCCCCTTCAGTGTCCAGGACAGCCTCTCAGTTGGGCCTCTCTGCAGGAGCCGTTCTCTTCAGACTTCCAGGGGAGGATCTTCCCTAAAACCCAGTTTGCTGATGGGTCTACAGAAGTTCACTGATTTTCTGGGCCTTGTTGTTCTTGTTGTTTGCAATACTAGAGATTAAACCCCACAGTCTTCTCACTGAAGTACATCCTCAGTCCTTTTATTTATTTTTTTAATTTTGAGACGAGGTTTCACTAATCCTCTAAATTGCCCAGACTGCACTCAAACCTGCAATCCTCCTGCCTCAGCTTCCCAGATTGATGATATATAAGGGTTATATATGGGGTTTAAGGCTCCCAGGGAGGACTTTTTGCATAGTGAGTCAGGAAATGATGAAGGTCATCACAGCTGGCATCAAGAAATAAGCAAGAACGAAATAGCCCTGCCAGGCAGATGAATACCTACTGCCATTTTACAGATAATACTCCCAGTGGTAGAAAGCAGTGTTGTTCCCAAGGGTCACAGCTCAAGACTTGGAGCCAGGAAACATTTGGCTTCAAGGACATCTTTCCTCCACCAAGCATCTTTCTCCTCTGTCTCACAATAAGGATGGAGCACAGAGGTCCACCTGTCTCTGGAAATGCTCCAATAGTTTCAGGGACTTTAAGACTGGGTCTTCTGACAGCCTTGCCCCAAATAAGCAAAACTATAGTTGACTTTGAACAACTGCAATACAGTGGCTAAAGCTCTCCTCAGGCAGCCAAGGGATCTGAGAAGTAGCCTGGCTCTAGAGGAACTTGCTGGTGACGTGGAGGAAGTGACTCTCTCCCTGAATCTCATGTTTTCATCTATAAAATGAGAAATCCCAGCCTTATCATGGGAGTCTTTAGAGTATGAAAATATTTTCCATTGACTGTCAACACCCTTAGCAGCCTAGAGTTCAAAGAGATTTCACCTTGGCACAAGGAAAAGATCCACTGTGTGACCCTTAGCAATAGTTCAGGTATAGAAGAAGGGTGTAGAGCAAGTCAGGAACCAGTGGGTACAGATGATGACAGGTTTTCCACACTGATGGCATGTAAAAGAGTGTCACAGATAGCACTGGATAGAACCTGGCCACACCAAAGCACAAATGCAGATGGTGTTGCTAGCCTTGTGTAGTTCATCCTTCAGCACTGACCTCACCAAAGTCAACTACCAAGACAAAGGCACAGGAAAGAGACAAGCCATTGTGCAGGTCGTCTTATATAGTGCAAAGGCTCACAAATGCAGTGTTCTTAGACTGGGTCTGGGCTAATGGCAATCCCAAACAGGAAGCCCACATCATGATGCTGTAGCAAGCTAGCTTTTTAAAAAAGCCAACTCTTTGCCTGGTTTCAGATGTGAAGTGGAAATTTTGCAAATGCAATGATGCCCTGTACGCATGTTTCCCTTGGCAATCTGTGCATCTATCCACTCATGCTGAGAGAGAGTGGAACTCCCAAGTCTACCTTTACCTTGCTTTATGACCTTGACCTGTCAAAGCCTCCAGTTCTCATCTTTAAGTGGTAATTCTTTCCTTAAAGAACTGATACCTGAGATAATGTATGCAGAGCACTTATCACTGCACCAGAGAGATCACAAGCATGTGGTAATTGGCATTTATTATCTTTGCTGTTATAGCAATTAAGTTAACACAAAGCCATGAAATACCTAACTGCTGGGCACCAATCATGAGCCATGGTCATTACTACAAGCATTGTAGAGCACACTTAGCTCTGCCAGGAATATAGCTCAGGGGCACAGTGCCTGCCTGGCAAGTGCAAAGTCCTGAGTTTGAGTCTAGGTAACAAAAAAAATTGGTTAAATATAATCTCCAACCTATAGGAGCTTCCAGTCCAACAGAAGACCAAATCACTCACACTAGGCAGACTGGAGCTATGCCTGTGGAGAGGAACCACAAGTCCAAAGAGAACTCAAGGCCCAAGTCTTAGCTGTGGATGTAGGAAAAAAGAAATAGCTTGGCCTTTGAGATCTAACACAGGTAGGAGACAGAGGGGCAGAGGACAGGTCAATAGATGCAAGATGGTGCAGGGGAAAGCCAGCCCCACCACCCCAAGTTCTATTCTTTGGGTAAACTGGAGCACAACATACAGCCTACTAGTTAGGCACAGACAGTATGCCTGTGAGAGCCTCTTGTAAATGGTGTACTCCTCTTCTTCAAGGTTTGTGGTGGTGGACAAGACCCCTGGGTCATCAGTTTACTGGTCTGGGGTCTCATGGAAGTCATGTGATGGCAGGAACTGCAGAATCTGCTCAAGGAACTTTCCAGCAGGCCAGAGAAAGTCTAGGCACCTACCTCAGGCCCTGAAGCCCCCTGTATTCTATGACAATTCAAAAGCACACTTAGTACAACCCATCTGTAGAAATTGCTTACAGCTGCAAGACATCCCAGAGATATGACCATTCACTGAAGGCTTTAAGTCAACTTCTCACCCAGATACTTCCTGCAGGGAGAGTCAACAACAGCTTCAAAAGAGCACAGTGTTGATCTGTGCCATGGGGATTGGGAAGATATTCTAGGAAAAAGGAAGAGCAAACCAGAGCAGAGAAGAAGTTAGAATGACAGACTGTCTAAAAGAGTCTGTCCCACTGAAGCAGAAGGGACCTTTGTCAATGACAGTAACTCTGGCTTCCAAGTGCTGTAAAGAATGCTTCTAGTATACCGAGTTCAGAAGCTAAAATTGGGAGTAGATCTTCTCATCAAACCCTCATACCCTGGATAGCGTTACCTTGATCTCTTATGAGAAAACTGAGTCTTAGTGAGATACTATCTACACTTACAAAGATAAGGCCTGTTAAATGAACAATTTAATCCCCAAAGCCAAAATGTAACCACTATGCAATGTTAGTTTCTAACGAGATATGATTAGAAAAGTGGATCAGGGTCAGGCCAGAGGGTCCTTGATACCTTGCAGAGCTGTTCTTCCAGTGATGCTCATACTCTGCACTGAGAGCATTTCGGGGCTTCCAAGTTTGTAGCAGAGTTTTCCTCAAGTTGAGCAGAAAGTTGCATGCAGATTCAAGCCAAAAAAACAACCAGACTGGTAGGCAAAAAGCCTGACCTGAGACAGTGTTACCATGAGTTATGGAGTCTGGAGACTGGTTTTCAGGTTCTTGTGTGTGACCAACAAAGAACTGGACTGAGTACATGACAGCAGGAGGCAGCAGTAAAGGTTGTGTAAGGCTCTGAGCGAGCAGCCTCACACCAGGAACAGGAAAATGACATGAGTGAGGAGAGCACAGGGCTAGGGGCTTCCATGTTCCACATGTCTGTCTGAAGGAGTCCTTGTAGGGTCCTCCAGAGTGGCTGACACCAGCCCCAAATCTCACCATTTACACTAATAGGCAGTGTGCTGTGCTTGACTCTGGATGTGGGGCTCAGGTACCCCAAGTGCTGAGTGCACACGACTCCTCCACAACACTCCAGGCTCCTTCCATCTCAGGACCAAGATGTTGCTCGACTTACTTCTATGGCTAGCTTTGTACTTCTATCCAGGTAAACCAAGCAACCCAGCAGCTTGGAAAGGGTGGGAAAGAAGAGTGAGATCTGGTGAGAATCTGGAGCTTCAGAGAACCTGTCCCCATGCCTGGCTTGGCTCAGGACACACTGGGCCTTGGCTCCTCCTTTCCCCCATGGTGGAGGAGCAGAGAGCTCACCAGAGACACTGGAGCAGCAGCTGGTGGGCCATGATGAGCATGTGGCATCCATCCAGTCACAATTACTAAACTGAGGATGACACAGGGGATTTCAGTAAAATAACAGGATGGACTGGGTGATCCCAGTGACCCTTCAGAGTTTTGTTTGTTTGCCTAAGTTTTACTATCATGGTTTAAAAACAACAGAACATAAAATTTGCCATCTTAACTGTATTTAAGTATATACTGTTGTGCAACAGATTTCCAGAATTTGTTCATCTGGCAGAATTGAAAGTTGCTCTTTACCCATCAACTCTTTATGTCCCCATCCCCCAGTCCTAGCTACCTTCTACTTTCTGTCTCTGAATTTGATTACCATAAGTACTTTGTAAAAATGTAACTATATACAGTATTTGTCTTTTTATGACAGGTTTATTTCACTTAGCATAATGCCCTCCTAGTTCATCCATGTTGTAGCTTGAGTGAGCATTTCCTTCCTCCGTGTGTGTGTGTGTGTGTGTGTGTGTGTGTGTGTGTGTGCATGCGTGCACGCAGTGGAATTTGCCTCTCTGGCACAGTGACTCAGTGGGCTGGTGGGGATAGTTAGATGATTAATATTTGAGCATAGGTGTGCCTGCTGGTTGGGGTGCAAAAGGAATTAATCATTAATCACAGAATTCTCTTTAGGGAAAACTATAGCAGAAACTTGGGCTGAGCCACCTAAACTTCCTGGGTTCGTTCCCACAACCTAAATGTTTGCTAGCTAGCTGGTCAGATCTATCTCATATTTGTCCATTCATGTGTTGATGGACACTTGAGTTGCTTCTACCCCATGGCTGTTATGAATAACACTGCTACGAACTTGAACATGTGAACATCTGGTAGCCTGGTTGGCCCTTCAGGTTTAAAATGTGATGGACTCAGTCACATGTTTTATTACTGCTGTATCCATTAAAAATAGCACCACCACCAAGCCTCTCAAGGAGTGGCCAAACTGAAATTAACACTTCAGATGACTCAAGAACATGTTCACTGAAGGGTATTTGGATGCCCAAAGCTAAGATGTTGACATTCAACAAATTCCTAAGCCTTACCACCAAAAAGAGCTAGAAGAGGGACTCACAGAGGAAGTCCCGGCATCGTGCATCCTAATAACTTCAGTCACACCAGTACCTAGTAAACCCTTCCAACAGAGACAATGGGTGGCTATTAACATAAATTACTTGCTGAAAGAGCCATGTATTGACTTGTACGAAACATGGGAGATTACATGCCAGGTATACAGAAAAATATCCTTCTAAGTCAGCTGTGCATCCTATCGCCCAGGGAAGAGCATTTAAAATCCATCCATTCTCCTTAAAAGGAATGGTTTGGTTTTCTCTCCTAGGCAGCATGGTGGAATAGTCTGACTGAGGGTCAGTCATGAAGACGTGTTCCTGAACACTGGAACCTACCCTTCCCGGGACTCAGTGAGGTGGCAGAGATGCTACATGATTAATATTTGAGCATAGTTGTGCAGAAGGAACTAATCATTAATCACAGAAGAATCAATAGCAAAAACTCAAGTTGATCCACCAGAACTTTCTGGGCTTATTTACACATTACAAGTGTCTGTTCCATTCAGCACAGCATGGAAACTTGAGCCACTCTTTTTCATAACAGTCACAGAGCTTTTGTCTGGGAGTGAGGACAAGACGAGCAAAATCTCTTCCCTTGAGATCCTATGCAGTGGGAAAGGCAGAGAGAGGCAGGGAGTATAAGGGAAGGAGGTGCTAACTGGGAGCACAGAAGGAACAGTCAGACACAGCGTGAGCGTCACGCAGAGGACAGTTCACCTGGGCACTGAAGAATGGGGCCTCTCACAGGCAGAGAAACATATGAAGGGCAAAGTCGGCTGAGGGAGCAGCACGTGTGCATGTGCATGTGGCAGAGTAGCAGCAGACACCCAAGATGGGGACTTGGCCTCAGAGCAGGTCCATGGCACCCCTGAGAATCCCCACTTGGAGCCCTTGCTGGATCCGTTCCCATGCTCAGTCACTCTGGGTACCTGCAGTGTCCAACTGGAGAGAAGTCTCAGCTGCTGCTGTGGGCCTGAGTGCCCAGGGCTGAGGGCAGTGACAAAGCTTTGCCTTGCAGACTGCACAAGGACTCCTTTCTTGCCAACTATCGGGGACAGGGACTCTGGATAGCCAAAGAGAAGACCCTGCCAGGCAGAAGCCTTGAGCTGAGGTCTCCTGTGCAGGAGCTGAATGAGCTCGGAGAATGTCTGCCTCTCAGCAGCTTTCTAGAAGCCTTAGCCCTGATCAACAAGCTGAGGGGCACTGACATCCCTGAAATGTGGGAACACCATCCATGGCTCCAACAAGCTTCTTGGGTGTTCTGACAGTGTCCAGCGAAGGGATACTGCTGGTGATTAAAGATTTAAGATCGGGGCACAAGAACAATCAGCAAGGTGCCTGGAGGAAGGAGCCCCCAGCCTCTCCTGACTGAAGGACTGGCTGGTGGGCACATGCTGCTGTCCAGAGTGTGCTTCTCCATGGTTTGGGAGACCATGCCTTTCATTCTCCCAGTCCAGCCTCTTCTGTCAGGGACACACACTGTATTGAACAGGACGCTGGAAAAGGCAACAAACATTTGGACTGTGTTAGGCAAACAGTCTCTCCCTTGGAAGCTCCTTCCCAAAAAATTTTTAGAATGAAACTGAGAGGCTCTTGGGAGCCCCTCTGGTGAACAGAGCAGTGACTCTCGCTAGACAAGTTTCTGTCTGGGAGCTCCAGGTACCTCTCCAGCCTCAATGTAAGAGCAAGATAATTTTTTCGATAATAATAAGTGAGAGATAGAGCTAGGACAAACTGTAGAGGACATTGAAAGTGGAGGTGCCCAAGATATACAGGGTGAAGACATTTTTATTTTTTAATATTGTAGCTACCATATTTTTCAGTTATTTTGTTTTTGAAAATGCTAACTACCCACAGGTCTATAAATTGCAAATGAATATTCTTTCATATTCATTCAGTGCAGTGTTTCTTTCTAGATCTTTCCTGTGCATGAAGAACATCAGAGGATATGGACAGAGACTGATTCCAGTCTTTAGGGCTGAGTGCCAAGGTAACTCATTTTGGAGAACCACCCTGAAGATTGATGGAGCACACTTCTGGGTGTGTCTGGGTGAACTGAGGAACTTTACTTTGCCATACCCTTCCCCCCATGATGCTCCTGCCTTTGAATCTTTCAATCATAGATAGAATTGGCCAAACCATGAGCAAAATTAAACCTCTCCTTTAAGTCGTGGGTGTTGGGTATTATGTCCAGATGGAAAAGCTAAGTAATACACTGATATATACTATACATAACCAGGACCAGAGTTAAGACAGAGGGAGGAAGGGAGAAAAAGACAGACAGACAGATGGCTAATGTCAGCTCTTCCTGTTCAATAGGAACAGGATATCCAAAGAGACAAAGAGAGGCTTTTGGGAATAGAAAGAGAGGAGTGAAAGTCTTGTGTTCCCAAGGAACACAAGAACAGGGAGGGGAAACAAACCCATGATTGGAGGCAGGAAGAGACTTATGGGGGTGCTGAGGTTTCTAAGACTGACAGGAGAGAGGGGATCAGGTTCACCAGATGTGATGCCAGGGCCCAATCTGTCCTTGGGTTGCTGCAGGGTTTCTGGAGTGATGGGACCATGTGCACTAATGCACTAAGTAGCTTCAGGGTTCTAGCAGCAATTTGGCAGTCAGTGGAGAATACACTGGGGAAGACTGATACAATGATAATATGGAAAACTGAAACTATATGTTTCTTTACAAAATTTAAACTCTCTTATTAGTTAAGTCACTTTCAACATAAGTACAAAAAATTTGACTAATGTTAGTACAAGCAATGGACTATTCATATTGACAAAAAGTTTACCAGTAGACTATCTAGGATTAGAGAAACATTTTGACAATATCATCCATGAAATAAGACTTCACATCTCCTTCAGCTTCACCAATATCAGCTTGTTGATAATATATGCTAGGGAGAATTAAAATGGTGGAATAAAACTTGCAGCAAAATACAATGTCTCTGGGATTTGGAATTGAGACACCTGAAAACAAGAACTTGATGAAAACAAAGCAGATCTCAAGGAATCAAGAGAGAGCTGACAGAAAATCTACAAACTACAGAGCAGCTAGAGAAATGGAGCACAAAACAGACAAAAAGACAAAGTGGTCTGCAGAGCTAACCCTATCTCCCAGGAAGAGGACCTACCTTTCCTAACACAAGGTAAGCCCAGAGAAGGTCAGCACCTCCAAAAGAGAAAAAATAGACAAGCCCAGCAGCACTAAACCCAAGAAAAGCCCAGAGCTATTGTAAGCTGCAGAAACAGCATAGGGTTTTATTCTGAAAGTGACTCCTTCCACATGGCTAGAGTTGGAGAAGATATTCAGTGACTCTTTCCACATACTAGAGTTGAAGAAGATAACCAGTGTAGTTAGTGCCTGCAACATTTGACGGGATTTAATCAGGAGTCATTTTGGGAAGGGGTTAATTGTCTAAGACTGAGTTGTCCTCAACTGCAGAACAACTACACTTCAGGGTCCACAACTACACTTCAGGTCTCTGGAGTCATCCTAACAGAGTGACTGGGTAGGAGGTAGCCACATGAGACAATCACAGAGAGGGCACAGGCTAGACACAGATCACCTCTAAGAAGTTTAACCTCAAGCTGGGAAGGACACAGGGGCCCCACCTTCTGAGTTGAGATACCAGACAATTTATAAGTGCTTTTGGAGGGCACTGAGTCTGAAAGTTCTAGCACTAAATTCAGTGGACAATTTGACCTTCTGTTCCCACCCCACCTGTTATAGTTTGTGTCTAGGTGGCCCCCAAGCCTCATGTAATCATGAAAGTGGCTGAATCTAGTATTTGTGATTGCTTTGTTGTCTATCACTGGGATTCGCAGTGTGAATGCTGCACCCACCCAGGGGTGAGGCAGCATACAATGTAAGGTCAGGAAGGAGGCGAGCTTTTCCCTCTTTTGCCCTATTTGCTCTTGCCACTTGCAGCCAGGCTGCCCCTCAGCCATGCCACCCTGCCTTGGAACCAGCTAATTATGGACTGAAATCTCCAAGAACTGTAAGAAATAAACCTTTCCTCCCTTCATTTTGGGTGTTGGGCATTTTGTCTCAACAATGAGAGAAAAGTAACCAAGACAGAATTTGGTAATGAGAGTGGAGTCATTGCTGTGACTGTACCTGACCATGTTGATCAAGAGCCTTTGGGAATGGCTTATGCAAAGAGTTTGGAAAGGTTCAGAGATGTCACCTGTATGCATAGAGTTAGAACGGCTTAGGCTGCTCTGTAAGGGAGATTCTAGTCAGAGATCCGGAGACCAGAAGGTTGATAGAAAGCCTACTGGTAAAGAACAGACTCAGGAGGTTTCTGCCAGGAAGGACTACATTGGTTGTTGGACTCCACATGATGTGTGTTATGGCTTGGCAGAAAGTTTGTCTGCATTCTGCTCATGTCCAGAGACTTTGCCTGAGATTGAGATTAAGGGCAGCAGACTGATTAATCTGGTCCAAGAAATTTCAAGGCAGTCAAATGTTGAGGCCGTGGCATGGCTATTGTTGGGGGCTTTTAGTCAGATTTACATCACAAATCAAGAGCCAAGAGCCCAGCAAGGTGAGTTTGACCAGAAACATTGTGAGTTTGACCAGAAAGCTGTGGACTACGAAGATAGAGCTGAGACCTCGATTGATAAGAAGGAAAAGAAAAATAAAAAAGATGGCCTGGGGCCATCCCAGAAAGCAGTGAGTCTCCACCCTTTGCAGCCTCAAAACTGCAAAAGTGAAAGACTGCCTCAGGAAGAAAGTTGCAGAGTGCCACATTCCACCGTGGCAGCAGAGGCCACATGAGGCTCCAGATCAGCAGCAACATAGAGAATTTATTCCTCACAATCAGGTTCAGAGTGCCCAGCTATCCAGGCAACCTCTACAGCCAAGAGAGAGAAAAGCCTGGCTAGTGCTCCTGCTGGCAGCAGACCTTGGCAGCATCCACATGGTGCTGGTTTTAGGCATATGGAGAATGCACATGTTCTGAGGTTAAAAAGGCTTCCACTCTGATTTCAGAGGGCCCTGGAGGCCAGGCAGTGGGTCCCTGAGAGGGCAGTGTGTGAAGCTGTGCTGTGGAAAACCCAGAAGTTTGAAAAAGCCAGGAGTGTGGATCTTCTAAGGAAAGCTGCAAGGATTGAGCAGAGTGGGTCTACCACAGAAACCCTGAGAACTAAAGCCCCTAAAAGTGCTGTGGGGGTGGAGTCATTCAAGCCTTTTGGAGCCTGCAACCACCTTGCTTCAGATACTGAGCATGGAACTCAAGGACTTCACATTTTCCCTGCTGGATTTTGGACTTCCTTTGGTCCCATTCCTTTGTATCCCCATTTGTACCCTTTGGAATGGTAATGTATATCTTGTGCCGTTGAATGTTGGAAGTGTTTAATTTTCTTTTCATTTGTACAGGGGGTTACAGCTCAGAGTTCACCTTAGATCTCAGAGGAGACTTGGGAATTGGACTTTTCAGCAATGCTGAAACTGGTAGGCCTTTGGCAACTCTTGGA
>RJWT010011369.1:0-23357 GCA_004365215.1 Cuniculus paca
AAAAAACCCTACAAGTTCTTTGAAACTTTATGGAGAATTTAGAAGTATCAAAAGAAATATAAAAATCATCAATAATTCCATTTCTGTAATACTATCATTCATAGCTGTTATCTTTCATTCAATTTTTCTATGTACCTCTATGGTTTTAAATATTAAAATGAATCTTTTAATACATGAAAATATGATATATTTAAAACTTTAACATGGTCTTTTATTGATATTGTATTTTGATATTTTCCCCTTTTCTTTAGAATTTTCATGTACAAATTGAAAAATATGTCCACATGTATGGTCAAAGGTTAATATTCTAATATGCCAATGAAAAATTAGTCAATGAAAAACTGAGAGCATAAATTTCAAAAATGATTAAATATGATGGGTAAACCACAAGAGAATTATAAATAGCTAACAAAAATACTCACAAATATGTAATACATTTAGTAGGCAAAGAAATGCTGGTCAAACAGGACCATACTTAATAACAGCAAGAACAAGAATGAAATGAGTAAGGTAAGATAAGAGCGCGGCAGAGGGGAGGCTGTAGACCAACATAGCCAGCGTTAATGAGAACGCTCCGAAGCAGGCAGCTTCAAATGCTGCCGGTGGAGATCATGAGCAATGACGTCCGACTGATGAGTCTGAAAGTAAATGGGGGAGAAAATATAGACCAGAATGAAATAATCAAGAACCTCATTCAGGGCAGCAGCAATTGCAATGCGAAGGAATAACATTATTGATTACATTCATATTAAATACCAGACGTTTTATTGGGTGTTCCTCCACCCCATGTCATTTTATTTAATCTATATAAGGATTTTGGAAGAAGCCTTATTTTACATACTAGGGAATTCCAAGTAAGAAATATGATTTGTGTGAAGGGATGTTGCAAAAACAAAACTGAACTCAAGTCTTTTCAATTTTTTTGTACTACATATTTTGCAGTATCAGGTGGAATATAATATATGATAGCATGAAAAATAAAACTAAATGTAAGGAGAAGGACACAATGTTTCTTAAAACATTTTCTCAAAATCTGAAGAAAGGTGGACAGGGGAGAACAGGAGGGGAAACAGAAGTAAAAGTGATTAAAATGCAATATATGTGTACTAATTACCCAACATGAATGTAATTATTATGAATCACAAACATGTATCAGTAAAAGCAATCTTTTAAAATCCTTCTGATTTTATGTCTACAGATATCAGCCTGGGGCTCCAAAGCCTGGAAGAATTGCAACTTGAGCAGAAATTACGTTGTTGGAAGAAATATTAGGAGGCAGGGCGTGACACCCATTGTGAGCTAGGTCTTAGGAAGAAGAAAAAGAATTGAAATAGATTCTTAGTATTGATGATGAATTTATAAAAATACACAAGATGGCTAAAGGAGAGAGTAGGAAAACTAGGAGAGTAGATGTTTTGAAGAATTTTTTAATAGAAAATTTGCTTTTAAGGAATAGCAAATAACTGCAAAAAATCCTTGATAAATAATATAGGAAACATTTCCATTCTCTTATTGTCATCTCTCTTTTGTCATCATCAAGTAAATCTCGCTTCGTTTCAGGTATCTAAGATCCAAACAGAGGAATTGTTCTTCTTATCCCTTGCCTTAGTTTTCACAATTTGATGCTACCAGCAAGGCCAGACATGTCTTTCTCTTACGTGGAAAGTTTAGAGCAGTTCTCAAATGGAAGGAGCATTTATCTCCAGGGACATTTGTCAATGTCTGAAGATATTTTGGGGTGTCATAACTCAGGAGAGGAAGGCGTTTGCTCTCTGGTGGACAGCGACATGAGATACTGCTAAACATTCTACAAGGGACAAAATAGCTTCGTACAGCAATGAATTACATTTCCCAAATATGGGAATAGAGTCACAGCTTAGAAACTTTAGTTTAGATAAAGACACACCATATAACTCTCAGTTTGAATGGTGTTTTTCTAGGAGCAAAATCAGGCGATGATATAATCGGTGAAGAAATTCTTATGTAGATGTTTAGTACAAGAGCCGGCTAGTGAACCCCATTTAACAAATACATGTGAACCGCAGGAGGAATGTGGCAATGATACATTGTCTCCTGTCCTCTTATGAAGTCAGCTTGTCATGGGTTTTCTTTCGCTCCTTTTGTGTTGTACATGCTTAAAAGAAACTTAAGCAGGATTGACTTTGAAATAAAACCCAACATGTTTTCCAGTTGATTTTGATTTAAAGGAGGGCTTTGGTAGACTGCCTCAGGGTATGCTGGCAATGGCTATTTATCTTTATCCTGGGTAGTTTATATATTTTAAGAAAATGATAAATGGAAGGTTTAAAAAAACTCATTATGGTAATTGATTATTATAGAAAAACCTTGGGAACTTTACAAAAGAGAACTGTATTCTCTTGGTATCTTAGCTTGAAACCAGACGTGTAATTAGAAGAATCCATAAACATTTGTCACAGTGCAAGAAGCCTGGTCATCAAGTTTAGAAAAAAAATCCTGGAGTCACTTTATTGTCCTGTAAAAGATGACACACAGTAGTGGCTGTCATGAATAACAGGAGATTAATATGCTTTGTGAAATAAAAGACCACCCACATGGAACCAATGTAGGAAGTACTGATAGGAAAACTTGGTTCATTTCTCTAGAAAGGTTGAATGTGGTCCTGTCCTTGTGGTGTTTCAGCATTTGTGAAATGAGACAAAAATTTAGTTAAAATGACATTGCCACTGAAATAATTATTTTTACTTTTGATTTCTGTTTTCTTAAAACTTTAAAGAAACAACAAAAATATAAGATGAAAACATCACACACACAGAGCAAAAAAATGTGAATTCATAGACTGTGTGTATAGTGTTCAACTGTTGTTTTTTCTTTCCTTATAAATATAATGCTGTTCTCTTTCTCTATGAAAGAGTACTCAGAAAAGACTACAGAGGAAGCCAAGTTAATTCAACATTAGCAAAGAAAAAGAGAAATTGCATACAATGATTATGTAATAAGGTAATATAAGACTTTGTAAATTTTACTCTTTAAAATTTATTCTTGGTAGGCGATTGGAAGAAGGGCTTCAGCTACCTGGCCATCTTATACCCATATGACTTTTTCTACAAGGAGGCTACCAGGGTCTCTCTTGATTCTGCCCCTCAGCCACTGGAGGAAATTTCTTTCATATCTTCTTCAGGGCACTCATTTATAATCCTCAAAGCCTCAAACTGTTGTCATTACTTATTACTGTAATGCTACCAGGTAGGAGGTAAAAGAGATTCTGCAAGTCTCTCTCTCTGAATACTTAAATAGACATCTGTCCAATGTACATTTTCTTCTGGCTCTAAGAAACAACAGCTCCAGAGCTTTATGTTTCCTAACAAATTCTGTCCTCCTAGTTAGATTTGCAGTAGAGAATTCTAAAAATTAAGTAATCTTCCCCCAAGATGAAATACCACAATATGACAAATATTATAGCCTCCAAGATTCATGGCTAATATTATATATTTGGAGAATTATCTTCAAATGATACTAGGAGAACTTCTCAAAATGCACTCATCTGAGTTCTGAGTAACTAATCTGGGATCAGAATCCATAAATTATCTGGCTTCCTCAACCCACTAGCTTCAGAGAAAGTCCTTACAACCATATCCTTGAACCTACTGGTTAGTTGTCACGTAATGTACTAATGAAGTTCATTGTACAATTGCTCAATTACTTTTTTTTCCTGATCAGTGTTTACTTCTGTTCACTGTTATTTTACCTGACCACTAATGATATATCAACTTGAATGGAGTATGAAAATGTCTAGGAAAATAGTAAAACACAGTTCTGGGCATGTCTGTGGATGACTGAGATGTAGGCCAGCAAATTGAATGGAAAAGACCAACCAAGTTGTATGTTGCATTGACCAAAAGGCTAATAGACTGGGTAAAATAAAAGGGAAAAAAAGAAGGAAGTGTGCCTATTTTGAAGAGGTCTAGTTGTCCTGGGCAGGTCCATCCTTTCTTGCCATCACCTTCAGGTATTAGTCAGGTTTCTAATTTCTTTAACCATCCAAAGCAAACTCACACTGACAATGCTACTACAATGAGCTTCCAAGCTTTAAAGTTTGGACTAGATTTGCAGTCTTTATGCCCAACTTCTTCTACAGCTTTTATTTTTTTTTCTGTGCAGCTGTTGGATTCTCTGACTCTTCAGTGTGCAGTTGTGTTGATTCTCCTGCCTCTGATCTTATAAGCCTACCTACTAAGTCCCCTCACATAATTATATCTATACAGATTTTTTACTGATTCTGTTCCTCTAAGGAACCCTAATTCAATTTCCTTTCAAAGTATGTTTTTACTAACCATCCTGAATTACCAGTTCCTTGAAACAAAGCTCTCCTATCTTGCACACTTCTTCATTTCATCCACCCATGTCCATCTTCAATTTTTTTTTTGCTTTTAAACAAAATTTGGCTCTGAATCAAGGACATTACATTCTCTTTAGTTTCTCTCTCTGTCTCTTTGATGATGTTAATTTTAACATATTTCATCTGAAACATAAAAACATGAAAATTATACACATGTGTGAGTACCATTTTATGTTTTGATACATGCATATATTACGTAATGTTTCACTGTAGTAAAACATACCTGTTTCCTCATATGTTTATCCTATCTTTATAATGAAAACATTCAAAATTCTTTTCTCTAGCTTTTTGAAATACACAGTCTACTACTGTAATTATCTTCAGTCAACTTACTGTCCACTCCAGAACTTTTTTCTTCTATCTTAAGCAGATTAGTCATTGCCTCAAAACCAACATTTCATGGGTCCTGTGGGTGGTAAGGTCAATCTCCTAGAGTGATGATTTGCATGCAGCTATTTGTTACTTGTGAATGCACCAAACCCACAGAGGTTCTGTGAGTTTTGTTCAGTAATGTAATTTCAATTGCTGTTGTTGAATTCTTGTTTTGAATGCTTGCTTTAAATAGCAGTTTCTGGGCTGGGGATTTAGTTCAGCGGCCTAAGCGCCTGCTTGGCAAGCGAGAGGTTATGAGTTTGATCCCCGGTGCTGGGAAAAAAAAAAAAAAGATAAATAGAAGTTTCTATGGGGTTTTTGAGAACAGATATTTGGGATTAGAGCATGTTACAACTTTCAAACATTAATATGATTAATATGTATCAAATACTTACTCTATTTAAGGCAGTTTTTTAGGTATTAAGGATGTTTGGGAAGAGAAAAAACAAATCCCTGCCCTCATGTAGCTTATATTCTGATGACCTTGCTGAGAAGTCAGTCTCATATCTGTGGCCCCTCTCTCCTTGACTGATACAAAGAAACTTGGAAATGTTCAGGGCAATAACAAACAAAATAGGTTTGTTAATGCTGTATGGAATGCTGAAGGGTGGTCAAGGAAAATTTCTAAGATTCTGAATGCTTTCATTAGCACTGTGGGACAGCTAAGATGCAAAATAGTTTTGTTGTGTCTGTCTGTTAATGCCTTCAATTTGTTGCCAAATTTTTTAGATTTGAGGGTGAGTCAAGAACGTTTAAAAAATTGAGAACCATTGTCCTAGCTCAAAAGAAAGAAGAGCATAGTGCTTGAGAGTATGCGCTTTGAAGGCAAAAGGTGTGTGACTGTTAGCAAAGGAGTTGACTTATGTAGATACAGTAATGTTATTCATGTTTAAAAGGAGAATTAGGACTGGGAAAGTAGTTTGCTGGAAGTATGCTTGTATAGCATGGAAAAAGTCTTGGGTTTGATTCCCAGTACTGTAAAAAAAAAAAATTTAAAAACATACCAGTAGTTTCCTCCAGTGTTATAATGAAAGTTAAACGGAGGAATATGTATCCAAGTGCCTAGAACCCTCCCCCTGCATAGTAACACTCAAAAAATAACTAAGAACTTGATCTTTCCCTGCACTCATCCTGCTTACTCCTACTTACTATTCCTCTTAACAAAAAGCAGAAAAATACACTTGACTTCTCAGGTCAGAAAACTAAGTCATTGTGGACTCTTCATTTTCTTCTGATGTCAGTTCTAATTCTTTAGCAAGATTTGTAACTATCTACATACTCTGCCCCATCTCTGAGGACTTCGATTACCATCAACCTGGTATTGTTAGTTGCCAAGGATTCCTGAAATTTTAATTGGCTTTGGTCTTTCACAGATGCCCTCATAAACCAATTAGGAAGATAGCATTTACAACAATATTTTTATTATATAAACTAAACTATGTCACTACCTTCAACACTCTACAATGCTGCCTATTTACAGTCAAAATAAAACCATTAGTCCTTGTCACAGCTTTCTTCCCTCCAGATTTCATCCTTGGTAATTTCTGAATGAAGTGTCTATTAGTGGTAAATGATCTTTTTATGCAAATCTTCTCTTTGAATTTTGCATTCAATGATTTCACTATGATGTATATTTATTTACATTTATCTTCCTAGGGTTTCGTGCTTCTCCAATCTGAATTTTCAATGGGGAAAATTTTGTCATTAACTCTAGACATGGATAAATTGTCTTTTTTATTAATACTTCCATGCATTCATTGGAATTCTACATATCTGAATGTATTTACTTCTCTTTAACAATTTGTCTCTTTTTACCTCTACTGAATTCTGAATAATTTTGCTTAGAAACATTTTTTAAGTAAATGGCTTATTTTTTCATTTGCATCTGATCTCTCATTAATGTATACATTGAACATTTAAATTCCTATGACTACATTTATTTTTTCTAGAAATTCTAATTGGTTATTTAAAGCAACAGCAATTCTATTTGTTTTTTAGTCATAGTTCCTTATCATTTTGTGGTTTAGATATTTTCATTGCATTTCCTAAATAGTTATAGTAAGTTCATTGTAGTCTAAATCTATTAGTGGTTATTTCTACTCTTTTACTCTCAGATGTTGGTTATTTCAGATTATAAGAGCATTTATGAAGTGAAGCCATGTTCTTTCAAAAAGTAATTGAGTTGTTTCTACTAAGTGTCTCAAGGTTCAGTGTTCCTGGTACACTTTTTATGTAAATGTTTAAGCTTAGAAGTTCAAATACCAGGCTGTAATACAAAATTTAAACCCATTTTACATATAACTAGAATCCTTCTCTGATTTTTCCTGCATTATTTTCTTTTGTGATATAATATTACTCATAAAATTCAAAGGCAGAATATGACTTATACCTTACTTGGATGAAACTAATGCTTTTGACTTTACTTCCTGTAAGTTTCCTTTCATTGAATAGATAATTCATCCATATTTTATAAATTCAATATAGGATATGACCTGGAATTTTTATGGATAGCTTTATGTTTGTCTTTTATTCAAAATAAAGGATCAGACAACTTAAGGTCAAATACTTGTAACTTGACAATTTGAACTGTTTCACATGTTCTAGCTCATAAAATGTTATTACAGAGTTTAAAAAGACAGGAAGGACTATTCTACTTTTTTAGAATGAAGTTTCTTGAGAACAAGAATGTATCTTTCATTTGAGCAACTAATATGATACCTATAATTACTGGAACTCACAGATAACTTTATGCTTGTATAGAAGTGTGGGCTCCAGTACTGTAGGTCATTTCTCTCGTAGTAATTATTAGGCCTAATTTGGGCCATAGTCTTTTTGACAGTCATACCTCTTCTCTCTCTCTTCATAGCAGTCTATAATAATTTTTTTTTTGGAACTGGGAATCGAACTCATGACCTCGCACTTGCCAAGCAGGCACTTGTGCCACTGAGCTAAACCCCCGGCTCTACAATACTATTTTTCAAGTAAACTCACCTGGAAAATTTTCTGTCCTGCATCCCCTCATAAGAAGGAAAACTTGTATTTTTTTAGTGTTTAAGTCTGTATTATGCATTTATTACAGCTATGAAATATATTTACATTTGTATATGTGCTCACATAAAACTATGCATGAGTGAAAAGCTAAACGTTCTCTCATTTTACTGGAAAATAAAACTGATACTCATGAGGGTGAGATAACTTGGGAAAGCTCTCAGAGTCTTAAAAAAGTAGACCTGAAAACTAAAGCCAGGCATTTGGATTCTCTCTCTCTCTCTCTCTTTCTGTGTGTGTGTGTGTGTGTCTATCTGTCTCTCTGTCTTCTATCTGTTGCCTAATGCTGTTTGCCTTATAGAAGCCACCAAGACTTGTGCATTATGGGAAAGACAAAAGAAATACTAATTTCTCATTGTCCCAAAGACTTCACAAACTTTACTATCTAATCATGGGATACAAACTGAATTGATTAAGATTTAAATAGCAATATATTTGACAAAATAAGGTTATTAAAAATATCAAATCATAATGGAGAAAATGAATACTTGTCAATACAAGCAACTAAACATCTGACTTCCTGTTCAACATATCTATTTAGTTGTGTAATTGGTAATTTGTGACAAATTCAAAAGCAACCTCAGTATCCAACAAACCCGTTGTCTGTTTAGTCTTCTAAATTTGTACTAGGGTAGTCAATTTTTAATGGCCAAGACAAATCACTGACTCTATACATACACTTCTATCCAAATTAAAGCCATAACCAAATGTTATTTGTAACATGTTCACGATATACCTAGAATTTGACACTTTTCATCACCTCACTTACATATTTCTAGTGCCCACCACACTTCCTAGAATATAAGTATTTTATAAATCAGATAATAAAGGAATATAATTTTCCTTAATTATGTGGCCACTATATTCACATAGTTTCTATGTTTGTTTAGGTATTTTTGTTTGATGATGTTTCAAACTTTAATTGTACTCATAAACTTATCAGCATATGACATATATCTCTTTGGTAAATGAATATTTATTCTCAATGCAAACTAGGAAGCACGTGATTTTCTCATGGTTCTTAGTTGACATTAACACAATTTAGGCCATTTTATTGACTTATGATTGATACGTAAGATGTATGTATTTGACATACTTTATGTTTGCAACTCAGTGGGTTTGAGGATGAGGATGTACCCATGCAAAAAACAGAAATAATTAAATATTTATTAAATTTATTATCAATAAATAAGTGTCTCTAGAGTTCTGGAAAGTCAGGTCTTGAAAATAAGTAGGACTAACAAAACCTGTAGCATCTACTCCGACACTCCAGCAAACCTATTATACAATGCAAGAGGTTGGGTATTGGGTTTTCTTTCCTTTTCTCTTTGATAATCTTCTAATTTTTAGAACTTTTTTCCCAGAAAATATTAATTTTATTTAGCAACCATTCTTGAAGTATCTCATTGCTAAATTAGGAGGACAATTTCAGTTGAGAAGTAAAATGACACAAAAGATGAGTACCCATGATTCAGACTTATTAGAACTTCTATTTTCTCAAATATCCATGATGATATAAGTAATGACCTGCTGATTTGATTTCCACTTTCGTAGAAGAGGTATTGATTACAAAGAGCATCTGACCACTATATTTGATACTTTTGAACTCTGATTACTTGAATATAAAATGTTTTGAAATTAAAATCCCAAATATTCAAGTAATTCTCTTTAAATTAGATGAAAAACCAAAAGACAAGACATGTCCTTAATTCTTTGCAGTTGAAATGCTCATCATATGAGATTAGGTTTACTCTAAATAGATAAACACAGTGCAACTATCTTAGTCCACTATGCATGTGACTCACACAGTTAATAGTAGTGTGCCAAAGAGTAGTGACTAATAAAGCTAATAAGACTTATTCTGTGTAGGAGCTAACAAATGCTTTATCAGTACTTCAACCACTCTGCTTATGTGGTCTCATTGTTAAGATTATGCCTTTCATCTATGGAAACCAATCCTTTCACATACAATTTCAGCAAGAAGCTTATAAAATGTGTATTAAAGCTGTATTGACTTGTCTAACAATAAAAAGTACAATTAGGCTTCCAACACAGAGCATTTCTAATTTGCATAAAAACCTCTCTAACCTATTCCTTTTACTGCAGAATATAACCAAAAGGTTATATTCCGTTCCATGCACCAGTAATTACTCTAAAATCACTAGATAGATGTACCTATGTAATATTGTTCAGTTCTTTATGCAGATCATTAAAATTGAATTTATATGCAAGGTGTATCAATAGAAAAATACTATTAAAATCATTAAAAAAATGACCAAACACAATGAATTCCTTTTACATAATATAACATAATGTAATAATTTAAGATAGTTTTTTTTACTGAGAGCTACTGTGTTGATAAAAATCATCCCAAGGGTAAGACTAAAGATGTACTTTTTTCTTACCTTTTAATTGGGGCTTCTAATTTACACAATGGTGATTTTAAAAGAAAGCTTTGAATTACCAGAAAAAGTAATTATGAACAGACTTTATGCAAAAAGTAGATAAACCAATTGGAAGAATTAACTGATTATTGTAAGAATATTGGAAATATTTTTGATGGAACATATTTATTTAAAAGTACAGTCTGTTCACTATGTACGATCCTTGTCACATAAAATGCGTCTCTCTTGTATACTTAAAATTTGAATTCCAGCTTTAAAATGATAAAAACTTCTGTGATTCTCATGGTAATTATGGTTTTGGATGCATCTAAGTGACTCTTGGGAAGAAAAGTTCAGAATGCAGCTGGTTCTCCACTTCTTTGCAAAGGTGGCCAGAAAATGCTATGTGCCCACTGTGGATGGGTCTTCTCATGGTGGTTTAATAAAGAGCAACATGGCTCCACCAGGGTAACACAAAATGACATTGCCTCAGGTCACCACAGGGCATGTCACATCATGTAACACAACATAATCTGATCCAACAGGTCAGGTGCCTGTTGCCTATTTGAGGGAAATACTTCTTATTTCTCCTCCAGCCAAGAGGCCATGTCACCATGTATAATGAAATGTCAGTTGTAGCTTGGGGTCCAAGGAATACCAATGGAAATCATTTCCTTCCCAATTACTGCAGACTCTGTTCAGCACTGAGTTCCTTAGAGTGCATGTCATTAACAAGAATGTAGTTATGACTATGGGAAGTGAGAGAAAGGAAATCTGCCTTACTTAACACAAATTTAAGGCTGGACAAGAATTGTGTTACAGGAACAATGCCATCTTTTTAATCAATAATAAAATCAGAAAGGTGGGAGAAAAAGTTGTAATAGTGAGCAAAATAGCATTCTTTTACAAAGATCAATCTCTTTTTAAAGAAGAACAAGCTACTAAATGGTCAAGAAAATATTTTTCTATTTACCAAGATAATTGATTAGAAAGTTTCTTGTGCTCCCGTATTCCTGAATTAATCTATATGGTTATTTACTGTGCATTTAGGTATATAACCAAGGAATGATACCTAGTATCTGCCTTCAATATGCTTAGCTGAATGAAGAAACAAAATCCATGTAAATCACACATCCAAGAATTGATCATATTGCCTACAGTAGGAACAATAGTTTCAATGACTTGAATTTATTATTACTTGCTGGAGTATAATTTTCTAATCTCAAGGAAATCCAGGTCAATTACAAAAAGCGAAAACAAAACAAAACAAAACAACGACAACAAAAAAGACAGGCATGGTGAATGTTAAAAACTCCTATCTCGAGTTTACCTATGTAAGCAAATGGAATTTCTTTTACAGATGTTTCTTAGGTATGTAAATAAATTATTAAGCAATAAATTAATTGGTTTACTCCTTGAAAATCTGAAAGAAAATCATATAGCAACTCCAGTTAAGAAGTTGACAGGTGTTTATCTAAAAGATCACCCAAATAATCAAGTATCTTTAATTAATTACTTAGTTGCCATGAATCTATCTTATTTTACTCTAATCTGCTAGGTGTTAACGGAGAACAATTGAGTAAAACAAATATCATAAGAAAGATAGGAATCGACTTCAACTTTTTGGCCGTAGAGAAAGTTTCATTTTGGAATTAATTTAAGGAATGACGCTCTTTATCCCTTAACCTGGATATAGAATGAGTATATGATGAGGGGTAAAAATAGTGAGGACAGACCTTTATATTTTTATAAAATAATTCATTAGTTCATTAGTAATACTGTTGGTTTTTCAGATCAAAAACAGAGAAATTTTACATTTGCTGATATGCTGCCATCTAAATCAAATATGAGACACTGCAGAATTTTCCATCATTTTAAATAATTTGTCACATTATTCACAAATTTTATCCATTAGTGCATATAATCAAGATTTGACTATGCATACATTATAGGTGAGAGCTTGAAACTAATATATGCATCAAGAAAGAACCATTAATAAACAGAGTAGTTAGAATTTGCTTCATAATTTCATTTCAAAGGACATTTGGCTTCCAGCTTAAATAAAACCTGGAGCTCTAATACACATGTTTTAAGTATGAAGCGTTCGAAATCTGAGATTTACCTGAAATACAGGTAAACTTTTTACCTTGCAATGACAACTAAAAGCCTTAATCCAAATGAGAAAATTTTCAGTTAAAATAGAGGATATTAAAAGAAAGGGAATGTTATAATTATTACTTGTCTTTTAATTTCTTTCTTTTATCAAGTTTACACCATGTCTAAAATTTTAAACAAATAAATAACTCAATTTAAATTGATGCTCATAAAAAAAAATACGTCATTCTTTAGACACACGACTTGGCACTCATTTAAAGATTATTGAATTATCCTGAGTAGACTTTTTTGAGCATAAATCTGATAAAAAGTGCCCAGCATCTACATGTTACAAGAGGAGTTTTGGCAGCTTATACTTTACTAAGAGGTTTCAGTATATGTGTTATCTTTGTGGGTCATTCTCACTTTCTGTCTCTTCTTTCTTTGCTGCTTTTTCCAAAATTTCTAACTAGGGTGTTACTGGAAGAGCAGAGTGGTATATTCCCTTCTGAATTTCAAAAAAATTCTTTTCTTTGGTACAGTAGAGCAGTGGAAGTATATCAGTGGTTTTTCTACTTTCCTTTGGTTTTCAATTTAACTTACAAAAAATGTACAAGTTTACACAGTTATACACTCACAATTCTGTAGGATTTGTGACACTTAAGAAAGTCAGATTTGAAAATAAAGCTATTTTTCTGTTTGTGGATGCAGTGATGAACATATGGTCAACACCTGGAATTTATAGAGGCTTTTACCTAATAAAACCTTCTGAGACATTCCAAGAATGACAACAAAGTGATAGCATGGAGAGAACTGCCAAAGGTAATCTTCTTCACTTCCTGATTCTTTTAAAGCAGAAAACATAAAACTAACAACTTAGTGTCCCAGGATTGCTTATGAAATGTGCATTAAAGAGGTGGGAACCTAAGTTTCCTGACATAGGTGCCTTTATATCATGACTCCAACTGTCTCTCTGGGTTGTGTCAGAAAGAGCTGATTTATGAGGAAGATGACTGGTTCGTAAGCATACTGTTTAAAAGTAGAATGAGACAGAGTGCAAGATCAATTTCACAGTTAGTAAAGTTTTACTTAGAATGTTTTTATAATGGAACACATTCTTGAGTGATAAGGCCACATACAACATTGACTTATGATTTTTTTTTAAAAAATCTATTAAATTTTGCTGCAATTTTAAGAATGCCATTTGCAAGACGGTAACTCGAACTTGACACAAACTTAACTAAAATTCCCAATCAGGAGTTCTAAGAAAAGTTGATATGATCTAGATTTTTTAAAAAATCATTAAGGAATAGCATAAAAAGATATGAATGCGATTAGAAATATAATTCGTGATAATCTAGTAATTTTTTTATGTTTTGCTAATAATATTTTTCAAATAGTAAGACTTAACTGTTCAACAAAATTCTAACCTTCTCACCCTAGGTCAGACCTGCATAGTTCACAATATCTAACCTAGGTTTAGTATATTTTTGAGGACATGACTTCAAGAACATCATTCCTAATACCATATTCCTTCTTAATACAATCAGAGTCAGATGGACAGATAGAGAGGCTGTTTCAACAATAAAGACACAAAAATAAACCAGGCACTGTGAGTATTTCTTAGGGGTCAAAAAGAAAAAAATGACTCTCTCTGTTTTGCTTCCCAGAAAATCGTCCAGTCAACTTGTCAGACAAAAGGCCACTACAAAAGCAGCCACAGCAGTAGCAGCATCAGCAGCCACAACAGTAGCAGTAGTAGTAGTAGTAGTAGTAGTAGTAGCAGTGGTGGTCATAGTAGTAGTAAAATTTGCTGCAACATGTAGAAGAGGGGAAAGCACAGCTGATTCAGAGCTGCACCGCTGTAGAAAAATTTAAAGGTATCACAGGTAGCTGACATGCCCATGCTAAGGACAGAGGCGAAGAAATGGTAGAAGGTATTTGAGGTAGGAAGGACAGAAATCTAGAATCATGGTGGTGAATGTAGCCTTAAATTAATCATTCTAGTTCTTTCTATATGAGTATTCTTATGCACAGAATAATGTCATACTTCTACCAGACTGCCAAAGAATGGAATGTATTGTCTATTTTGGGCCACTTTTTGCTTAAAGAATTAATGAAAGTTATTCACTGAAGAAATGACAATTTGAGATATTTACTTTATTATTTGTCAGACGACAATGAAATATCAGTTCACAAATATTAGAACAGTTATTGTCAAGTAGTTAAGAGGCAAAGCGTTACTGAGGATGTGGAGAAAAAGAAGTTTCACACTCTCTTAGGGTGGCTGGAAATTTGTATAGCCATTATGGAAATGGTGTGGAGATTGCACAGAAAAATAAAAATAAAACTACCATATAATTCAGTAATCGTCTCCTTAGTATATGCCCATAATGAAATAAAAGCAACACTCATAGTGATCTCTATGCTCCCATATTTATTGTAACATTTACAATAACTGAGATGTGGCATCTTAGTTACTTTCTCCTCTCTGAGACAAAACACCCAACACCACCAGTTAAAGAAGGAGAGGTTTATTGTGGTTTACAGGTTCAGTACATGGTCTGTTGGCTTCACAGCAGAACTTGCATGGTGGAGAGGACTGCTAGAGGAAATCTGTTCACATTATGGAAGACAGGGTGTAGTAAGAGAAAGGAGGACCAGGTTGCGAGATACGCCCTTCCAGGTCACACTTCCAATGACCTCCATCTAATAAGGTCCTAACAGCATACTCAGCTGCTAAATTCCTTATTGGATGAATCCACTGCTGAGTATAGCATCCCCATGACTGAATGCCTTCAAAAAACTCCCACCTGCTGTGCATGAGAGTTTTGAGGATATTCTAGATCTAAACATAACATGGGGTAACAATGTAAGTGTTCATTGATTAGTGAACGGATAAAGCAAATGGCATAAACCTACTTAGACTTTAAAAAGAAGACACCGTCAGTTGCAAATCAGATGAACTTGGAGGAAATTATATTAAATGAAATAAATCAGTCACAGAAAGGAAAATATTGTATCAATTCATTTATATGTAGAACCCTTAAAAAGTTAAATAAATAGAAACAGGGTAAAAAATTGGAACTAGGGATGGAAAGGGGACAGGAATGGGAAATAGCTCAAAAAGCTATGAGTTTGCAGTTAGGTATGATGAATACATCTAGAAATCTAATGTACAACATGAAGACTACAGTTAAAAATATTATAGTGAATGCTAAGATTCTGCTAAAAGAATAGATTTTATATTTCCTTAACATAAAAAAAGCAAAATTGAGAAGGTGATGGACATGAAGATTTGACTGTAGTAATTATTTCATTATGTATATGAATAAAATATGCTGTGCTCCTTAAAAATACACAAAACTAAATTTTTAAAAAAGACTCATCAATTCAAGAAAATATCATTTATCTTTTACTCCCATTACAATTCTATCTCCTATTCCCATGGAATAAACAAGTAGTAAAATATACAGTAGTATTTCTCACAACTTCTTTATTATAAATCATTGCCTGGTAACTGATATCTAATAAATTGACTTTTTAAAATTAGTTCAGAGCCCCACAATAAATGTAACCATTAGGTATTGTGAATACGTGCTATAAAAAAAGAAAAAGATTAGTTCACAGTCGGAATGTTGCATATCGAGCATTCTGTAGGATTCAAACTTCGCAGTTTTTTGAGTGTCTCTATTACAAATATGTTTTATATTGTAAATCTTTTGCTTCACATGTTTTACCTGTTCCATTTGATGAATTAAATGTAAATATATTTGTAACAAAAATAATTCATAGACAATAGTGAACACTATTCTTTAGCAATATTTAGAGTTCTTGCTACCTATTAAAATTAAGAATAAACAAGAGCAAATAGAACCTGAAGCAAAATTATAGCAAAGAATGACCAAATAATTAGGAATAGATTTTTTTTTAGCAAATACTGGTCATAGGAAGCATTGCAATTTCTTAGCCAATGCCAATCATTAAAGTTAATGGAAAACTCATAGCAACTGCTAATAATTGAAGTCAATAGAGAGTTGATAGCACATGCTGATCAGCAATGTTAATGGAAAAATTCTCACTCCAAACTGCTCGTTTTCAGATGTCATCTCAGAATAGCAAAAAGCTGTAAGTGTGAGTTTTGACTCTTATGTTGACATTTTCCATTTCTTTGTATTAATCACATGTATGGGATATGAAATAGGCACAGCCTATTGTGGCAACAGGGGTTTAATTACGACTCAAATGTATTTGCAAAAGTGTATTTCTTATGACTTTGGTGACCCGAAAATGGAAGTGATCACCTGCTAATTATGCTCACGATCTTTGAGAGCTGTCTAGCATGATAATCTGGGCTGCAGATTTGAAATTGTGAAAGGCCCTTTTCCTTCTTAGCAAGTATCAAATGCCACTGGTTTTCTCGGTGCATAGAGAAATCAACAATTCCACAGATAATAGGTCATATGAAAATGTAACATTTCTTGTCTTCTTTAAAAATAAACAGTGATATTTTTAACATTGGATCATAGCCCCACTATTATTCCTGTTACATAAAAACTTGCTGAGGCCAGTTATTAGCTTGTTCTCAATAAACTATCCAAAGAAAATAACCATCCAAGTGAAATCATTTAAACTACCAGGAATCTTGTGCACAGGCATGGGACCAGAGCCTACAGCAGGTAGTTAGGTATTATCTGCCAGCACCTTCTACTGAACTCACAAAAGTCTATTTTCCTTAAATATTCCTGTTCCTTTCAGGTTTTGCACAGGTGCATCTCCTAGCCTCTCCCTGTTATGCTATTCTTCATTGTATTTGTGTCCTCCCCACTTACTTGTCCATCAGTGCACAGCCATATTCTACCTCCATTATGAGAAATGTTCTGACTATCCTCAGATTTCCCTTATTTTATGTAAACAGAAATCTGAACTAGTATTCATGTTGCACATACACTTGTTCACAGGTGCAACCAAAACTTCACTATTGAGCAGAAAACAATGTAAACATACAACGAGAATAAACTGGCAATCAGGAATTATAAATCTATGATATTATTTATTTTACTATAACTGGTACTTGTGTGCTACACCTACTTTAGGGCAGTGAAATTTACAATTAACATATGTAAGTTGGTATTTATACCTCTTGTAGAGTTAGTTCTTAAACCAGGATGTATGAAAATGAATTCAGAAAGAGTGGAAGCTAAATATATAAATGGGGGAGACCTTAGTCTGTAGATTATAGTTACAGCCATAGATTTGGATGACATCGATAAGGAATTGACTGTGATAAAGACGAAGGTGTAAAGTCTGAGCTCTGTAGCATTCTACTCCTTAGAATTTAGAGAGCATGATGACCTAACAGGGAGTGGGAGTGTATAGTGTGGTGTACTTGAACTAAAGGTACAGTTAAAAAATACTACAAGCATAAATATAATGAATCAAAATACAAAAGATATATGTGGACATATTCTTTTTCTTATATTCTTAATTACATACGTCTAAATATCAGAAACATCTACTTAAAATTAAAAGGCAAAATATTTCCTATTTAGAAAAATACGTTTGCAGCACACTATTCAGAAAATAAGCATAGTTATTTATTAAATAAAATGAAAAAAGTTAGATAACTCTGCAGTTACAATATAGAAAACTAGTGCAAAATTAGGACTACTTCATGTCGGGACTGACCATCACCCTGCATGCGTGTAGGCACACACACATACTACTCACATACTTCTTACTCACATGTTGTGGAATATTTGAAACAAATATATTAAAGCACAAATAAACAGTAAATATTACATAGAATTTCACATCAAGACCTAATAACAGCACTGTACATTTTAAAAATATCAATTTTTATGTATTTTTAGAAATAAAAGTTAGAATATTCTTGTAACTAAAAAAGTAAAAGATAATATGAAAAAAAACACATTATAAAAAGGTAAAACAAGAGAATATTAAGAATTCAGTCCAAAAACTTCCTGAGCATCTAATGCAAATTCCAGAGAGAATAAAGAAAAAAATGTGTAAGTTATTACTCCATAAATAACACATTCTGGACAGGAAGAATATGAGTTTTCATATCAAAAGTACCAATATACATTGAGCACAATGGATGCAATTATAACTATAGCAAGGGCAGTGAGGATAAAATATCAGAACACTAGGTTTTAAAAGAAATACTCCTAAGAAGTCAAATGAAAACAAATAAATAGTTCACATTGCTAGGTTCATGTATTACAATGGTGTTATTTGGCTCCACAATAACATTGAAGATGAGATACAGTCAAGGAAGCAGCAGGGAGGCTTTCTTTGTGAGTGTACACAATGGTAGAGGAGGACTGATTCTACATGAAACTATTTCAAGGAAAATAAAAAGAAATTCATAAACCAATCCATGTTTCAATGAATTGAGAGGCAATTTATAGGTTTGGAAGACAGTTGAGGTTGCCAAATTAGTGAAAGATACACTAAAAAAAAAAAAAAATCAAGTAAAAGTCAAACTGAAGAACCAAAAATAAATTAGGGAGTCAGGTTTCCAAGACAAAAATTGCATAGAATAGCAGTTATGGTCTTTATATACCAAGTGTCTGAATTTCATTAATATTTACCATGTCAAAACAGGGATTGACCAAATTTGTGGCATGCTAGGAGGAAGAGGAGAGTATATTAGTGGCTGGAGAATTGTTAGAAAAACTAAAAGAACAAGAAAATTAAAAATAGAAAAATCAAGAAATAGGAAGTTATATACATTATATGGAAATAAAAGTAACCACAAAATAAAAGAAAATATTCAAAAGTGATTGCCATGGGGAATGGGATAGCTCTATGTTGTTTTAAATTTAATGACTATGTTAATTTTTATAAATATTGCAACCATAACTTTTATAAAAATAAAATTTAAATCTTAAAAATACCTTGGTTTCTAAAACATGTAAATAAATAGTGTTGGAGTCTGGCCTACTGGAAGGACAAATATTTCCTAGCAGTAAAGACAAAAATAGGGAGGTCTGCTGTATACGTGGGTTGGGTGAGCCCTAGTCAACGTCTTTCAAAAGGCTATTACCTAAAGCATCAAGGTGTAACAATGTCAACAAGACTTTAACCACCGCCCCCACAACAAAATACTCTGCAACGTTCTCATAGAAAATGACACAAACGCAATGGCAGAAAAACCTCTTATGAAAATACTTCATTCTACATAATAAGCATGAAATTAAATAACCTTACCAAATATTTTAGGACTTGGTGCCTAAAAATGGTTGTTTATTCATTTTTAAAGAGCAGTGAGTTCATCTGATCATTTGGTTGTAACACACACATTGATTCAAAGGAGAGAAAAGTACTCTGAACATGACCTGTAGCTATCAGAGAAAGGAAGAAAGCAGCTGCACGTGATTTCTCAGTAGAGTAGAAAGAGCAAGAAGAAAGAATTGAGAAAGGACAGTGGGATGTTGTTTTGCAAACACATGCAAAATAAACAGTGGCAAGGTGGTAAAAATGAACTCTCCAACTTACTAACCAGTTCCTAAGGAGTGCTAGATGAAATGGCATCTAAAAGTTCTTCCTAGCTTTAAAATTTAATGATGTCCAGAGGTAAGACGTATTTTATATGATGTTAATATAAATTATTTGCTGCTATTGCACTAGACCTATGTCTAATTTACTTTGTATGGTGCTTGAAGTAGCATGAAGATGTCCTGTGATTTATCATATAAACTGGGACATAGGGGGTGCTATTAATAATTATAGGCCTAGATCAAGACTGGTCCAGAGCATACAGAATGTGTAGTCACCCTAACCAGATATGACTTATGCTATGCGACAATACCTCAGTCACTGGATATTCAGCATGAAATGAGCAGCTGTGTTGGTTTTTAAAGCATACCTAATTGATGAACATCTGGTGGCAGGTAGCCAGCCCATTAAAAATCAATTATACTCAATGACTTGCATCTGAGCCATACTGCACCAGTCTCCTCACACTCATCAGATCCACATGTTCCTGAATAAACACACACACCACTCAGGCCAGTGCTTTTGAACTTTGTGTGATTGGAAGTGAATTTCGTCAGTGCCTTTCCTCTAACCCATAGAGACAAGAAGAGTTCCTGTTGACCTGCCTCTGACTGTTGACGGATTAGGAGACCAGGCAGTTGTTTGAATACACCCCTAAATTAAAGGATAACCAGAACTTTCACTTACTCTTCCAGCACTTCAATGTAGCATGATTTCTACTATGAGTAGTAGAAAGTGGATTATAAAATAATAGGGGAGTGATTGTGATCAGGGAGTAAATTTAATGTGTTTTAAGGGAATTAGTAATTCAAGTGAGAATGTAAACATAGAAAAGGTGTGGAAAAATTTTTACACCAATCTCAGCTCAGAAACTGGATGTATATTTCTATGTCAAGGATTTCTATCTGTTGCATATACACCAGAGAATAATTAGTGAACAACCCAATCTTTTCTTGTGAGATGCATCTTCCTAAAAGTTATACTAGAGACACTGGCATAGAGGAAAACAGTAGTCTGGAATACCATCCTGAAGAAAGCTGATGTCTCCTGATCAGTCCTCTTTGGATTATAACTGTGAACAGTATCAGAGATGTCAAAAATCAGTCTTGGATCCTTGCAGGCCATGACAGCTATCATTCATTTGGCCCAATTCATTTAAATAAAAGATATTTATTTTCAAAAGATAACCTACAGAGTTGACCATGGTGTCACGTGCCTGTAATTCCACCACTCAGGAGGCTGAGGCAGGAGGATCACAAGTTTGAGGCCACATTGGGCTAGTGATTTCAAGGCTAGTCTGAACTACATAGTGAGAACCTGTCTCAAAAAAGTAAAAATAAAATAAAACAAAATAAAATTGGTGAGCCTATAAAAATGATCATCAAAGAAGTATTTCTACATAAAAACTCAATTAAATAAGCATTGAAAATATAGGAAAATATTTGCATTTACCTGTTCAAGAACTAACAGCTAGTCACAGAGAGCTTGCATCTTTTTTTCCTAAGAAAGATTTAGAAGGACAATAACCAATAATTCATATGATAATATGAAATTAGACATAAAAATTAGATCTGATCTATGGGTGTATTTTCTTTAACTCAGCTTTCCTGTAGATCGGTATGTGTTTTTAAAAATAAAGTGCATAAGATAAATGAGTTAATTATTTATCATGACTTTATATTTCAAACACCATCTCCTTATTTTTAAACTGTGGAGTAATGATGGACTCTTTGTAATTACAATTTAATCCTTAGATTTTGAAAGAACCTTAGAGATCATTTAGTTCAATCTCCTTCCTTATAAATGAAGTGAGTGAGGCTTTGAAGGGTGACCCAGGTCAGACACACTGGAGGTCATGCATGTTGTAAGCTGACATTGGACACGCAAAACAGAGCTCTTGGCTTCAAGTCCAATGCTCTGTTTTTTTTTAAACTGTTTTTAAAATGTAGGGCTTATATTTTATATTGACATGTTTATTAAGAGCTAAGCCTGATTATGGTATAACGTAACTTAAACCCATATTGAATCTTTGGAACTTAAATATAAGCAAACTAACACTTTTTAACCTAGTTAACTATTCTTCCGTCTCATGAGCTTAGTAATCCATCATCTGACTTTAATTTCTTATAATGTTCACATATACAACATACATATACATACTTATGTTATGTACATACAAAATAGGTGTATATATACTGCATATATATCTAAAATCTGTATTATAAATGATTATAGTTCTATGTTAGAGTTTATGTAGAAAAAGAGGTAAAAATTCTTCAGTTGATATTTGATACTGTTTGGCATATATGTGAGATAATTATACAAACCACAATTAATAAAATGTATAATCTGCATTGATGGTGAATAGCCAGATATTTTTGTTGGCATGCAGTTGGTTGTATTTCCAGCTCTGTTTTAAAAACTACCTTGTCACTCATCAGAAATCACTATTTTAGTTTTACTCTAGTTCTAGAAAATAATCATTCAAGCTCTTTATTGTATGGTGTGACTTTTTCTGACAACATCTGCTGCTCTGAAACAGAAAAGTATGCAGAGTGACAAAGAGGGTGTTTCTACTGTTTTACCCATGCTGAAAAGATGGGCCAGAGAGCTGTACAGCCCATAACAATGTGAAAATCTTTATATGAACTTCTTCACTAGAGACTTGTCAATAGGCTGAGCCATATTGGATCTGGCAGTCTTTCTACTGGGACAGTATTTGCCTTGAAGTACTATCTTTTCTCTTTTTCAATGTCAGCCTGAAGGCTCTTAGACAACATATGTTCATTTCATGTCTTAGAGATATTGCTTCTGGTATTGCAAATGCATTACCACATTGAGCTTTTGTGTAAAACAGATGGTACATATTAAGGTCCCTGTTTCTTGTACGATTTCTATAACAATGGCACTGCATTCTTCACATTGACAAAAGTATCATCAGCATCACGCAGTGAGGCCCTACATTGTGTCAGGATGGTAAATGAACACTTCAAACAGAAAGATCAATGAGGAAGGTGAACCAAACCCTTCAGAGAATTCTAATTTGAAATTGGTCATTTCTTGAAACTATTCTCTTAAAACTTTAGCTGGGGAATACTCTGTTCTTCTACCCTTTAGAGACACTCTGCCAAATGTCTTTTCAAGTAAACACAGTGGCAGATATGCAGAAGAGTCAACTTTCAGAAATGAAGTTTCCAAATAGATGTCCCCAATCTCTCAGCCAGCCTGGTATGTTTCTGTGTAAGTGATAGCATAAGAATAAAACTTTTGCGTGATTCTTAAGAATGTCATTTAGCACTAATTATGGAATCAACTTAATAACTCTAAGCAGGCTTGAAATCAGAGTTGGGTATAACTAATTAAGCTTATGGCAGCGCTGTGATTCAGGTTAATGTGAAGAATGTCTCTCAAAAACCTCATGTGCATGAGTCATAGGATGGCTTTTGGAAAAGGATTTGGACCATCGTGGGTTGTAGCTAACGCTCTGCTAATGGTGGATGAGGGACAGGTCACTGTGGCATGACCCTGAAGAGTGTATCTCCTCTTTCCCTGGCTCTTTG
>RJWT010011370.1:0-23358 GCA_004365215.1 Cuniculus paca
CACCTCAAATTTCATGGGGTGTGACGCTATCTAAGATGTTATCATCCAGGTTCATTTTTATTTCATCTTTTGTTATGCACTGACCCTGCTTTATTTGTTTTGCCAAGGCAGATGCTGTGGTCCTTGGGTAGAGCAGCTCTAGAGGGAAGTAGTCATTCTGAGTGCTGTTCTCTGAGTAGTGTCTTGGATGGCCACTGTAGAACTTGGCCCTGATCCCTGCTTTTGGTACTCAGGTCTTCAGATCTCTGGAAGAGTTGGTGGCTGACAGTTCTCAGCTGTAGGATGGAGGTTTCCCACTTCCCCCGCAGCCATGAGCCAATATGGCAGCTCGGGTAGAGACTGGGTGAGTTCCCATCACCCTGCCAGGTGCCAGCTCAGCTCCCAGGTTCTGGGTGTCCTGTTTCCCCTACTTTTGTCTTCCCTTCTGGCCTCCTAACTTACAGACTTCAAGCCCAAGCAAGGAGAGAAACAACAGCCACATATAAACCATGTAACTAGCTCCCATAATCACAGAAGTCAGGTTCCTTTAATAAATAAATATCTAGAGCAGGATGTGGTAGTGCATGCCTATAATCCCAGCACTCGGGAGGCTGAGGCTGGAGGATTGTTGCCAGTTCAAGACCAGCCTGGGCTACAAAGTGAGCACATGACAAGCCTGAAGTGCATAACGAGACCCTGCCTCAAAAAGATAAAATAAATAAATAAATATCTAATTCTATCTACCTATCAATCTACCTATCAATCTTTTCATTATCAATATCTGTCATTCATATCTATAATCTATAAATCAATTTGTCATCTATCATACATCATCAATCATCTATCATCCACCAGTCAATCATCCATCATCTATCAATCATCTATCATCATCTTTCTGTCTACTCATCCAACTTTCTATCTATCCATCCATCTATCTATCTTTCTATCTATTTATTCATGTCACCAACCTCTATCCGCTTCTCCATTTTTCTATTCACCTCCTCATCTGAATGGTTTTTCTTTTGTGGCTAAACTGGTTGGTCACTCTCCAGGAGTTTTTCCACAGCTGCAGGGAGCTGCTGACCCTGAGGTGATGGCCCCACTCTACATCTAATGACTGATTCAGAGAGCTACAGAGGTCTGGCCCTCTTGTTTGGAAGTGGGACAGTTCTGATGAGACTTTGCAGCTCTGGAGGTCACTATAGTGTTAGCTAACATCTCTTTCTGACTGAGTTGCAGTGTAACACCTTCCTTGCCCAATCCTACTTTCTTTACCCCCTATAGGGCCAGATTCCCAGGGCACTCCCAGTAAAAACTTCCTACAGACAAACTGTCTCTAGAGCTGATTATTGGGGAATCCAACTGAGACACAGTTTAGTATCATCCATTTGGATTTAACCAGTGTTCATTCTGCACGTACTTGGGGCTGAGCATTGTGTAGACACCGAAAGTATGGAGATGAATGAGACTCCTCCATTGTTGCACTGGACGAGACATAACAAACAGCAGAGGCAGAAGCAGAAGTGGGTGATTTCAAAGTCTGGAAGCATCCAGGAACCTGCATATAGCCATTGAAGTTCAAAGCAGACTTCCTGTTATGCTTAGACTGAGATTTGGATGAGTAAATGTCCACTAGGCAAGGTGAGACATGTGTCTAAAGGGGACAGCATGAGCAAGGACACATGTCCTAAATGAGCACAAAGAATGCTCCTTGGTGTTACTGGAGAGTCAAGGGTGAAGGGCTGCGGTGCTATGGTGGCATAGGGGGAGCTGAAACCCCCAACTCGGACATCATATCATGGTGATGGAGAGAGTTTCACCAGAAGAGTAGCATGGTCGAGTCACATCACTCTTTTGACTGAAGGAGTGTGTGGATGTGGTGGTTTGCACTCGAGATCGATCCCAACCTGGCCCCAGGGACTTCTGCAGTGACTCAAAGGCTCAAAACTACATTCCGAAGGCTCTGCTACAGCTATGGTTCTGGGTATGATTTCCATTTGTATCCATCAGAAGTGTATACCCAAGAGTTGGATGGTGGAGTTGAGGCCGTGGTCTGCCAGTGCTGCCGACTAGCTCACTAGTGGAGGTGCTGCACTGTCCTATGGTGGTTGCATGATGATAGTTGATTCTAACTGAGGCTGTTTCCCGATGGCCATAGTTTCCCGATTGTGCTGGCAACCTGAGTGTGGCAGTGCAGTTGTGATTCTGGAGAAGGCAGCTGAAGGAGCAGCTTCTCTCTTTGGCTGGAAGCTTTCTGATTGCAAAAGAAGCAATGGGCCCTGGTGTCCAGGTTCTGTAATGTGGCCTTTAAAGACATGTTTGAAAGTTCAACATGCTTCTTCAGCTTTTCCAACAACCCTGTAAGGCATTTAATAATACCTTAAAACAAATCACCTTCTTAAATAGAGTATGGATTCTGTTCTCTACAACTGAATCCTAGTCAAACTGAAGGGAGAGAGACATGATATAGGCTGTGGAAAATACACAGGGGGATGACAAAAATGGTTGTGAAGACAGAAAGGAAAGGACACATTAGAAAAATATTTGGGTGGTAAAATTAGCAGTACTTGGCAATTAATTGAATGTCAGGGATGGAAAGTGAGAGAAATCATTGCTAGAATGGCTCAGTTTTCTGCACAGAAAGAAATTTGAAGGAAAAGCAAGCTCAAGGTTAATAGCCAAAAATGATGAGTTCAGGTGCCTGTGGGGTATCCAAGTAATTTTATTCCTTTTCCATAATTAAATATATTATAACTGCCATCATTAACTGTGTTTATTTATTAATACGCATTTCTTCGCTGAATCCGTGAACTCCATGAGTGGAGGAGTCACATCTTGTTCATGCCTGGCACAGTCTCAGGCACAGCGTAGAGGCAGTTCTTAAGAGACATTTGTTGACTGTTGCGTGAGTGGTCATAAAAATTGTAATGATCATATCCAGCACTATTAGGATGAGCAGTCTCATGCCCGTGACTATGAATGGCAATTAGACACTCAGCAAAGTTGGTTTTTTGGATGATGATGATGATGATGATGGTGATGATGATGACAATGATGATGTCTAGCTAGGAATATCTCTGTGGTTGGAAAATTAAGTCAGGGGTTTAGAATTTCATCAGCATTCTTGTAAAACCCAGACAAATAGGCTAGAATCTCCTACTTCCATCAACTTGTACTTCTGTTACATATTCACTAGGTGCCAATGGTATGGTAGATCTATTAGAAAATTTTCCCAGGTGTTTTTGCAAAGGGAAAGACTTCTGTTGACCTGTCATATACTTAGTGCAATTGCCAGCTCTTGTAAATCAAAGCCAAAGTTGACTCCAGAGCTCAGAGTAATGCATGCCCTCAGTCAGGCTGATTTCCTGCAGCTGCTCATAAGGCACCAGCAACCTGATCATTATCTGCAACATGGTGATTAAGCTGGGCTGTGATTGGGGCAGGCTTTTCCCTGCCGGTTTTGCTCATTCTCTACCACAGTGTGGGTTTTCTGTGCACACCCAGTCTAGACTAATGCTCTTTTTTCAAACAACCAGTTATCATGGCCCTTATCTGACATGAAATTCATAGGTAATATGAACCTATGTGCATGCATTACTTCAAACTAATCAAAATCTTGCCTAAGTGTAATATTTAGGGGGAAATCGAAGGACAGTAACTTACAATAAAATGATGTATACCTCAACATGCATGTGACTATGTGGCTAGATATAAGGGGGTACTCAGTTACTCACATCCCTATGGAGTCCATGCAGCTACAAATGTTGTTTGATCAGGGTATATTATAAAATCAAACAACCCTTTCATAACATTTTTACCAAAATAAAGAGAAATCTTCCCTTCATTTGCTCAGTGGTTGTTGTCTTTGAAAATTAATTGTATGTTAAACTATAAAAAACTCCTTCACCAACCCCAAACAAAACACCCAACATTTGTGTTAAGGGTCTAGATTAAGATTAAAAACATTGGGTGAGTAGTTGTTCCCACAGCTTGTCCTGACTAATATAGCTCTATCTGCACAATAACCCACATTTCATGACATTTCTATGTTCTTGACACTTCTGTGTCCTTAATTAACTCTTGCTTTGAATCTACCATTAGCTCCTCTTCACCCTGGGGCTCCAAAACTTAAAGAACTAGCAAATTTGGTCTTGCTGTGGTGGAAGAGGCTCATGGACGAGAGCCCTATAAACAAATGACAGATTAACATGAGAAAAGCGTTCAAATTGATTTTGTATACATTTATGCCATATGGAATCTTTAGAAATGAACCCAATGAAATGGGAAATCTGTGTACAGTCCACTCTTGAACAGTGTAGAGCTTAGAGGTACTGGCTCCTGTGCAGCTGAAAATCCACCAATGACTTTTGACTCCAGCCAACAAGAAGAGGCTACAAACTTATTTTACTACTGTTAAGTATATGCAGTTATGATAGTAATACTGCATCTTTACATCTGTTTATACTTCTCTTGGTGATGAATGGTACCATGCATGGTCTGTAAATGTGTGTGGGAACTCTCATAAATTTTTAATTTTTGGTTTTGTTTCAGCTTTGATTTTTTCAGTACTGGTGATCAAACTCGGAGGCTTGTGGTACATGTCAGACAAGCAACCTACCATGAACTGCACCCCAGAACCCATACATTTTGCACTGTTGCATATATATATATATATATGCATTCATGACACACCTAAATTGTTCTTAAATTTCTCTCATCTTTCTAAGTAATATAGTTTCTCTGCAAGATGTTTCAAATTGTCATAAATCTCCCACCCCCATTAGATGCTGTCATGTAAGTGGACTTCCACAGTTAAATCTGTTGTTCAAGGTTCATCAGTATTTTTATGGTTCATGGAGTAGAAGTAAGATTGGAAGACAAAAATTTATAATCTAAGTATAACGAACTGGGTGGGGGGCTTAGCAAAGCCTGTTCAGATCCTTCTTGATGTCTCTGCGTGATATTCCTTCCCTCCAGGTGTAGGGCAGGATACCTGTCACATGCAGGGCTACAGGGAAGACGGGAGAAGATAGAGGGTCACCTTCTTGGGCTTTATGGCCGACTTCAAGAAAAAAGGGATCGAGGGAAGGTGAGGATAGACTTCCTGCTTCTGCTGTTTTCTCAAATGCAAAGGTGCCATACCTGGGGGTAGCATGTTCTGAACCCTGTCACTCCTCTGGCTAAGCCCAGTTCATCCAGTCTGCCCTGTTTGGCTGTTGACCAAAAGGATAGCAGCTGTGGGACCTGGAGGCCAGGTACGTACTGGAGGTAGAAGACAGAATCTAGACAAGAACATACGAGGACAAAGTGATCCGTCTCCCTCAGCAATGAAGCTCCATGAGAGAAAGTGTGCAGAGCAAAAGCAGACAAGACCCTCTTAACTTCGTTGTGGCCCAGCCCTTAGCAAAAGGTGTAGCATATAAACGGATACAATAAATATTTGGTGAATAAACTGACTAGTTGCATTAGGTTCAGGTTTAAGAAACGTGACATGAATCTTATGCCAAATAACTCATCACTTACTCTGGGGAGGATAAAAAGGAAAGAACACTTGGCTGGAATCAGCTGGCTGGAGTAAAACCTGGGTCCTGTGAATGATGGTAGACTTTGTACAAGTCACTACACCCCTCTGGGCCTCAGTTTATTCATCTGTAAGACGGGGAAATGGAAAGAAGCAGACTCCTGGGTCCATAACAACTTTAACAGGCCTGGATTTTGTAAATCTGAAACAGCATGATAATCGAGCTAGCACAATAAATGTGTCTCAGGGGTTCTGGTGATGCCAGCCGTCCTTCAGACACTGCCTACATTATAGGAAATTAAAATTTCTCAACCTTCAGGTTTTTTATTTTTATTTAAATTCTTTTTAGTGCTGGGGACTGAACCCAGGGCCTCCCATATACAAAGCACACATTCTACCACTGAGCTATACTCTCAGCTCTTTTCTTGTTTATTTTTTCCAGTTATATTTTCTTTTTTCTGTATGGCTTAGTTATATGATCCAACAATAACACTAAGTAGTCTCATTCGCATCTCTGTTTCTTAACATCCCGTTAGGTAACTACTTTTATACAAAAGGTAATGTTCAGCACATACTGATATGTGTTTGCTTTTCTGATTTTAGGAAACGTTTGGGAATTCTTTCTATATCAGCATTGTAGGAACAACTTTTGTTTTTCTTTCACCGTTGTGTAATATTCTGTTGTATGATGTGTCATACATTATTTAAACACCAACATCAATGAATACTTGGATTGTTTTCAGCCTTTTTTCTATTGTATTACTGTAATAAACATCAAGTAAATTTAATAGAGTTTCAGAAGTGGGATTGCTGAGTGAATAGATAAATGCTTCTAAGATTTGGTAGTTATGGACGGGTAGTTATTCCATCACAGAATAGCATCATCTTTCATTTTCCCCAGCAGTGTGTGAGGGCGTCTGCTTCCCACAGCCTCACCAACAAAGAATGGTATCAAACTTTGGGGTGTTTGCTAACCTGAAAGATGAAAAATTATATTTTACTATGGTTTTTCATTTAATCTGCTAGATGAGAAATTGCATTTCACTGTGGTTTTCCATTTGCATTCATCTGTTTTCAGTGAGGTTGAACACGTTTTCATGTACTTAAGAATCATTTGCATTTTGTCTTCAATGCCGTGTCCTTGGCTCATTTTTTCTCTTGAATTTTTTTAAAGCACCTTATATTAGGGAGATTAATGAGTTGAAAATATTGTAACACTTTTACTTTTGTCTTTTTTATGGTTTTGAAATTATTATAAATGACATAACTATGAAAATAATTTAATAAATATATTGATTTACACTTAATAAACATGTGGCAGATACACTGAACATATTAATATGTCTTAAGTGTGTAAATATATTGAATGTATTAAAATTTATTTCATAAGTAAATATATTGAATTCTATGCTAGTGCTGCTGATGAAAATGAATAATTTAAATAGAGATTGCCTTGAAAAGTAACCAGTGCAGAGAAGCAGCTCAAAATCCAGTTTGGTGTAAGGAATAATAATAGTATTCTGCATTTGAACAGCCCTTTACCATTTATGAATCTCTGGTACCTCAGAGATAATTTTTTAAATTATCTCCATTTGCTAGGTTTTAGTTTGACTGTACAGAAGAAAAATTGAAATAACATTCCCTTAAGCAAAAAAAATTTTCTCTGTCCCATAAAAGTCCAGATGAGTGATTCAGGGCAAGTATTGGGCTCCCTGGTGCCAGAAATGTAGACTCTGGTTTTGTCTAGGCCTCGTGGCCCAAAGAAGGTCTTAGTTACTTTGTCACTGCTGGGACAAAATACTGTACCTGATGCCCACAGGTTAATGGAAGAGAGATTTATTTTAGCTCACAGTTTGCAGAGGTTTCTATCCATAGTCAGCTGGCTCCAAGGCAGGGCTGTACGGTAGAGGGGCATGGCAGAGAAGAAACAGTTCATGGCATGGCAAGCAGGAAGCAGCAAGCTTCCTGTTTTATTCCATCCAGACTATAAGCCTATTGACTGGTGCCACTCACCCTCAGGGTGAGTCTGAAGTAAGCTCATTACCCATACCCATACCCAAACCCATCAGTGGACTGATCTGGTATCACACGTTCATGACCCAGTCACTCTCAAAAGCCCTACCTATGTGCATGTGAGGATTTGGGTGGGGGACATCTAATATAAACTACAGCAGATAGTTACATCAATGGGACAGACACAGGATGGAGGAACAGTAGAGAATAAGAGGAAAAAAGCACATCATGCTTGCTATCCGTAAGGATAATGCCAGCTGCCACAAGGCCTCCCATTTATACCCGATTAACCAGAATTTAGTCATGTGGCCACATTAGGTTGAAGAGAAACTCAAACCATTGCAGATCTCTGTGTGCCCAGATGAAAATAGGAGACAGGGAAAGGGTATATTACAAATGAAGGAGAATGACTACTGAGGTTTAACCAGAAAATAAATGAGAAAGATATCATTATGTTCATTATAAAGGGGAACAATGGTCTAGCAAGTATTTCCCTGTTCAAGACATTGCAATGAACACTCCTGATACATCAGGAAAAGAATAGGAAGAGGGGAAAAAACAACTCATATAAACACATAACAGTGAAGTGTGGAGAATGGGTTCTATTGCGGTGAATTAGGGTTTTAGAAAATTTCTGGCAGCCAGAAAGTATGTGTCATAAATGTTGATGGGATTTACAGTAGACAATTGTTATGGTTTAGATCTAAAGTGGTCCTCAAAATTCTCACGTACATGAAACTGATTGGATCGTGAGGGTGCAAAAGCCGACTTGCTGTGAGAAGGTGGTGTGGTTGGAGGGGGGTCACTGGGGGTGTGACCTGGAAGGGGGCATTGCTGTCCCCAGTGTCTCCCTTCTTGGCTTCCTTGGGTTGAGCGACTTTTCTTCTTCCACACTCTTCTGCCACCCTGTTCCCACCTCGGAGCCAGCCAACCACGAACCGAGACCATAAACCAAAATACACCTTTTCTTCAAGTTGCGAGTGTTGGGTATTGTGTTTCGGCAATGTGGGAAAGCTAACTATGACAAGGATGAAGTGAATCTACCCAGCAGTGCGCAGAAGACAGAGGTGATGGGTAAGGCAGCGGGAAGGAGCAAGAACTGAAAAAGGCAGGCTGACTCACGGTCTGAATTTGAACTAATTGCCTCTTTCCACCAGCCACACACTCAGAATGCATTACAGCCAGGAAATAACCACTACTTTTTAAAAAAATCCATCTACCTCTCAAGATATCACATAGAAGGCCTGAGAACGGGGCTACAGGTATGGCTGTCAGTACTCCAAAGACAGTGCTTCTTCTTCTTTCTTTCAAAAACGACAGACCTAAAGTCAGTTCCTTGCCGACCCACACCACCAACGTCTATCCATGTATCCAGAGCTCTTAATCCTAACTCCTTGTTCTTAATTATCAGTAGATAATCAGAATCTTTAAAAGAGATTAAATAAAGCCAATAAATGGTGCCACATGCCTATACTATAATACCACTACTCTAGAAGGCTGAAGCAGGGAGGTTGACCCCACTCTGGGCAACTTAACAATCTAGGGAGACTCCATATCAAAGTAAAAATAAAATGGTCTGGGGTGTAGTTCAGTGAGAAGGCCCTGAGTTGAATCCCCAGGACCACCATCCATCCCCACCAAAAACAAAAAAAAAGACTGGAAATATTATCCTGAAGAATTAGAACTAAATCAAGAACAGAACTTTTTTTAAAAAAGCCCTTCAATATCTGTCAAATGACCATATAATTCATTGTCCAACCTAGGATAATTTTGAGAATGATATGGGAAGCTACTAATAATTATGCCAGGGCAGTGGATTTAAACCATAGTTTAGAAATCCCCTAGAAATCCAGATAGGTGCTCATCTTATTTCAGAAGTATTTGTGAGAACAAGATGCCAAGAAAAAAGAAATAATCAGGCTGGGCATGGTGGCTCACACCTTTAATCCCAGCACTCGGGAGGCTGAGACAGGCGGATCATTGTGAGTTCGAGACCAGCCTGGGCTACAAAGTGAGCTCAAGGCCAGCCTGAATGGCATAATGAGACCGTGTCTCAAAAACAGGGCTGGGGATCTAGCTCAGCGGTCTAAGCGCCTGCCCGGCAAGCACAAGGTCATGAGTTCAATCCCCGGTGCCAAAAAAAAAAAAAAAAAAGAAATAACCAGAAGAGGAGGTATCACAGTTGATACCACAGAAAAACCAAGAAAAAGGCATCATATGCAACTACTATGAACATCTCTACACAAACACATTGGATGATTCAGAAAAAAATAGATTAATTTCTAGAAACACACAATTTACCGTGATTGGATCATGAAGACAAAGAAAATCTGAGTAGATCAATAACAAGTAATGAGACTGAACTGGTAATAAAGTTTCCATCAAAGAAAAGTCTAGGACTTGATGTCTTCATTGTGAATTCTACTACACATTTAAAGGAGAACTAATACCATCCTTCTCAAACTTTTCCAAAAAAATGTTGGCAGTCTGGGAATACTTTCAAATTCATTTTATGAGCCCAGCATTATCCTGATACCAAAGCCAAGAACACTGTAAGAGAGGAAAATTATAAATTGATATCTCTGATGAATACAGATACAAAAAATCTCCATGAAAAAGTAGCAAATCAAAGTCAGCAGCACATAAAAAAGATCATTTACTATGATCAAGTGGGATTTATCCTAAGGATGCAAGGATACTTCAGCATATTAAATCTATAAATGTGGTACACTATTTAACAGAATGAAAGGTGAAAATCACATGATCATCTCAACAGATGCAAAAAAAAAATCCTACTGGACAAAATTCAACATCATTTCATGATAAAAATTCTAAACAAATTAGGCAGAGAAGTCATAGAAGTAATGAACCTCAGTGCACTAAAAGCCATATATGACAAATTCACAATTATCGAGAGATGTTGAAAACTTTTCCTCTAAGATGAGGAAAAATACAAGGATGCCAGTCTTGCCATTTCTATTCAGCATCGTTCTAGAAGTCCTTGCCAGAGCACTTAGGCCAGAAACAAACAGAAGGTGTCCAAAAAAGAGAAAGAAGTTAGATTTTTCTATTTGCAGATGACATGCTCATATAATATAGAAAATCCTAAAGAACCCCCCCAAAAAAGCCCTGATAAAGTTGCAAGACACAGAATCAATATGCAAAAATCAATAGCATTTTATACACTAGCAACTAATTATCTGAAACAGAAGTTAACAATACCATCTTATTTATAATAGCTACAAAAGTTTATGTAGGAATAAACTGAATCATGGACGTGAAAGACCTGTGCCTTGAAAACTATAAAATATAGATGAGGGGAATTAATGAGGGTATAAATAAATGGGAAGATAGCCCATGTTCGTAGATGAGAAGCATTAATATAAATTCCCATATTTACAGTCAACTGATTTTCAACAAATATTCTGAGAACAGACTGAAATAGGCATAGTTCCTTCAATAAATCATGTTAGGATAACTAAGTATTCATGTCCAGAAGATTGAAATTAAATCTTTAGCTAACACTACATAAAAATCAACTCAAAGTGAATTAAAGGTTTATGCGTAAAGATGTGAAACTGTAAAACTATTAGAAGAAAACACAGATATAAAGCTCTCTGACACTGATCTTGGCAATAGCTTTTTGGAAGTGACTGCAAAATCAATCAAAAAACCCTAAAAATAGACAAATAGAATTACATCAAACTAAAATGCTATCGTATACCTAAAGAACATATGGGATAGGAAAAATATGTGCAAACCATACATTTGATAGAGGGTTAATATCCAAAATATATACATAATTCAATAACAGAAAAACAGCTTGATTTAAAAAATGAACCAAGAACTTGAAAGGACATTTTTCAAAAGAAAACATACAAATAACCAAAAAGTATATGAAAGAATTTCTCAAATCACTAATCATCAAAGAAATGTAAATTGAACCCACAATGAGATACTACCTCATTCCTGTTAATTTAGCTATTATCACAAAAGACAAATTATAACAAGTTCTGGTGAGAATGTAGAGAAAAGGGAACTCTTGCATGCTATTAAATGTAAATTAGCATTGCTGCTATGAAAAACTGTACCAAGGCTCTTCAACAGTTTTACAAAGATAGAGCTGACATATCACCTAGTAATCCCACTTCTGGTTCTAAATTCAAAGGAAATGAAGTCAATATGTAAAAAAAAAAAGTTATTCATTTGTTCATTACAGAATTATTCACAACAGCCAAGATATGGAATCAACCTAGAATACTAGTCAGCCTTAAAAAGGAATAAAATCTGGTAATTTTCCACAATACAGATGAATATGGAGGCTACTATGTTAAGTGAAATACCCCAGGCACAAAAAAAGAAAAAAATACTGCATGACCCCACTTGTATGCGGAACCTAAGAAAATCTGTATTTATAAGGTACAATGGTGGTCACCAAGAGCTACGGGCAAACAGGGTGGAGAAGTTGAAGAGATGTTGGTCAAAGGACATAAAATTTCAGTTAGACAGAAAAAATAAGTTTAAAAGATCTATTATACAACATAGTGACTTGAAAATCATAGAGAGTAGATTTTAAATGCTTTCACCACAAAAAATAAACGTGTGAGGTAATGCATATGTACTTAGCTTAACTTAGCCACTGCATAATGTATATCTATTTTATTTTATTATTATTTTGTTGTTGTTGGAGACAGGATCTTACTATGCTGTTTAGGCTGGACTTGAAGTCGCTAGGTAGCCAGGTTGGCCTCAAACTCATGGCAATCCTCCTGTGTATCTATTTAAAAACATCAAATTGTATGTGATCAATTAAAAAGGAAGTGAAAATACATCTAGTGTACCTCAAACACATAGACATTTCCATATTTCTAATTCCAAAGCAAGTGACAGCTTCTCAGAAGAAAGATGATTGAGCAGCATTGATGGACTTTTCCCATCTGAAAATGGGAATAACACTAAGTTTGCTGTGAAGAACATACTTGTGAACATAAGTCAAACACTTCATCACTGGCACACAGGAAAAGAAATGCTAGCTATTATACTTATTATGACTAACAAAAAACCATGTCAGACAAAAATGTATTTCTACAATACATGTACTTACTGTTTCCTTCAAATTTTATTATTGTATTAGAATTTTATTAAGCCTTGCATCCATCCTACCTTTTCCTCTATCTTGTTTTTCTTTAATTGAAGACCTTTGGTGTGTGATATTTGGTTTTGTCTTTTCTGCATCTTTTGACTATACTATTCATATCCCTCTTTCATTTCAGCTTCACAATTCTAATATTTTAGTTTATATTTTCCTGTTCTTACTGGCAAATTTTCAGGTGTTATGTCCTGATTGTAGAAATACAAAGAAAAATGCGTGCTGTCTACCAGAAAAAAATTCAAACTAGGGGCAGTGAATTTAGCTCAGTGGCATAAGCACCTGCTTTGGTAAGCACAAGGTTGTGAGATTGATCCCCCACACACAAAAAAAAAACAACAAAAAAAAATTTGAAATAGTTATTCATTTTCCTTATTGGCATTAATAAGCTTATCATTTACCTTGGTATTTATGCCTTAAAAAGGGGCCATTATAACCCATACTTTAAACAGAGATCATACTTAAAACATCAAGCTGGTGCATCACTGACCGGGCAGGGCACACAGCAGCATTCACAATAAGCACTGGCCTTCAATGCCAGGGAGCCGGTACCTTGTTTTCCTGCTGATGACCAGCACTCATCCTAAAGGATATGAATGAAAATAACTGATTTTTAAAATTCTTCTTAAAGGTTTTAGATAGAACATTTTTTTTCCTGCCCCAGAAGAACTGCATTGTCAATTTTTACTTCTAAAATAGCCATAGGAATTGGAAATCACTAGCAATGACTGTTACAGTTTGGATCTTAAATGTCCCCCAAGGGCTTACATGTTGAAGGCTTGGTCCCCAGTGGTGATACTGGGAGGTGATGGGGCCATCAGGAGGTCAGGCCTAAGAGCATACCCATGAAGAGGGTTCTGGGGTCTCAGCACCTTCCTCTCTCTTGGCTTCCCAGCCACCATGAAGTGAAGTGATTCCTCTACCACATACTTCTTCCATGATGTACTGTATCATCACAGGTCCAAAGTGACCAGGACAACTGACCATGTGAGCCAAAACTAAATCTTTCTTCTTTTTAAATCATTTGTCTTAGGTATTTTGTCACAACGGCAGAAAGGTAACACAATGAGATGTAGCATAATGTATGGAAACCCTTTCTAAAATACCAAGATATTTTAACAAGTGGTGCTGGAAAAACTGGTTTTCCACGTGCTAAAGACTAAAACTAGACCCATGTCTATCATCATGCACTAAAGTCAAAATAAATCAAAGATCTAAATATTAAAACAGAAAAACTAAATCTACTGAAAGACAAAATAGGAAGAAATCTTGAAGGTGTAGGTGTAGGCAGAGACTTCATGAACAAAACCCAGCTTGTGCGGGAAATACCACACAGAATCAACAACTTGGAATCAACACAGAGTCAACATCTTACTGAAAAGTTTTGCACAGCAAAAGAAATCACCAACAGACTGAAAAGACAACCCACAGAGAGGGAAAAACTTTTAGCCAGTTGTCTCTCAGACTTATATCTAAAACATATAAAGAATTTGAAAAAAAAAATCAGGCCCCTGAAATTCAAAGACCAAATCCAAAACTGGGCATCTGAGATAAATATACACTTCTCAGATGAAAAATACAAATGGCAAATAAACATCATTGGTCACTCAGGAAATGCAAATTAAAACACACTGAGATTCCATCTCACTCCAGAAAGAATGGCTATCATCAAGAAATCAACCAATAACAAGACAGGTGCAGTGGTGCACGCCTGTAATTCCAGCACTTGGGGGGCTGAGGCAGGAGGATCATCGCAAGTTCAAGACCATCCTGGGCTACAAAATGAGCCCAAGGCCAGCCTGAATTGCATTAGCGAGACCTTGTCTCAAAAAGACAAAAAGAAAGGAGGGGAGGGAGGGAGGAAGGAAGGAAGGGAGGGAGGAAGGAAGGAAGGGAGGGAAAGAAAGAAAAGAAAGAAAGAAAGAAAGAAAGAAAGAAAGAAAGAAAGAAAGAAAGAAAGAAAGAAAGAGAAAAAAAGAGATAACCAATAACAAATGCTGGTGGGTTATGGAGAAAAAAGAACACTTCTTCACTGTTTGTGGGAGTGTAGGCTGGTGTGATCACTGTGGAAATCGGTGTGGAGATTCCTCAAAAAACTAGGATTAGATATCCCATTCGACTCAACTACTACTTCTGGGTACATTCCTGGAAGAAATAAAAACATCATACCATAGTGATATATGTGTACCCAGGTTTATAGCAGCATAATTTGTAAATCTTGAAACAACCCAAATGTCCATCAACCAAGAAATGGATAAAAAAGATGTCTTTTTTTATATGGAGTACTACTCAGTCATAAAGAAAGATAAACTTGAGACTTTCATAGGTAAATGGATGCAACTTGAGACCATATTCATAAATGAAATAAATCAGACTTACATGTATAAACATTGTATTGTCTCCATGGTGTGAGAAACTGAAAGAGTAAAGAAGGTCCAAAATATACAACAGATTTTGTGAAGTGGAAATAAATTGTTAAAAAGGAAAGAGGAACTAGGGTAGGGGAAAGGGGAAAAGAAGGACGGGCAAAGGAAAAACAAATACAAGATAGTTATACTCCTAGTTTCTCTTAGTTCATTGAAAAGAAAGGTTTGTGCTACTATCATTTGGAGAAATTTTTATGCCCATATTTTTCACTCTGAGTAACCACTTTGAAGATAACAATATGAAATGTATTAATTTTTTATATGATCCTTATTTTGTTTTGAAATTTTGTTCTATTTTTTCCATAAAAAATAAAATAAAATACCAAGATACTCTACTTCTGGTATTGTTTGCTTCCCTTCACATTTCCACAACAGTGAGAGGTAACAGGGCCAGTAGGAAAGAGAAACCTAAGAAGTACTAAGCAAATACAAGGACACATGAGGGGGATGATCGGAATAAAACACAACAGTTCAAATTTTAAAAATTGATTACAGTAAAAGGCACATTCCCATTCAATGTCCTCAGAATACTTGCCCTCCTCAAAGACACTTAATCCCGTCATCCTCACCACTTTCTGAAGCAGTTCTGGAAGACTCCATTCATGTCGTTTTGAGTGTGATAATAAACACAGTGAATGTGGCTGCCAAGTGCTGTCCAACGGGAGAGCAAGGTCACAGAAACATTACAGAATGTTCCCATTTCCCTCATCCACCAGGTGTGGCTCCTCCCCAAAGTCAAAGTAGCCATGGAAGGCAAATGTTTTGGATCTCTTTAGGATTTTGAGAGCCACAATGGTGTAGCTGAAGATGCTCATGAGAAAGACTTCCAGAACTGCTTCTGAAAGAGGCAAAATGATGGGATAAGTCTTTCCAAAGCAAGGGGGAGTATTTTGAGGTGGATTAATGGTAATGTGTCTTTTACTGTAATTTTATTGTATTTACACATTCACTATGTCTTTCAATCACACTTCTTACATACTGGCCCAGGAAGAAAGGAGGGGAAAAAAGAAGAAACAGAAACTAAAAAGGAATTGTCAGAAATTTCTTAAACATGATTATAAAAGTAAAAGTTTAATAGACATGATGGAAAATAAAGTTGAGGAAAATGTTTCAAAGCACAGAATAAAAAGAGAAGTAGTTGGAGACTATGAACAAAAGATGCACAGAAGATCAATCCCGGCATTGAATGTTAGGAGTCCCAGAAAAGAATGGAAACCAAAGAGAATACAAACCAAAGGAAGCAATAGAACAGAAGGCTCAGAACACAGAGGCTACCAAATTCCCAGCAAGAAGCAAGAAACAATTCTTTTGCTTAGCTATAGTCACTGTGGAATTCCAGGATCCCAAGTTTCAGAAGATTCTACAAGTTTCGAAAGGGGGAAAAGCAAGTCCATTACAAAGGAAAGAGGATCTGACTGAGATGTCCAGCTTTTACTCCACAGCAACTGATACCGAAATGCAATAGGATAGTCTTAAAATTCTGAGAGCAGATTATTTTCAAAGTAGAATCTATATCAACCTTAAAAGACATTTAAACATGAGGGCATAATAAAGTCAGTTTCAGATATTCAAGAAGGAAGGCATGTGAGTGTATTAACTCCAGCATGACTAAGCCAAAATCCCAGAAAAGGTAAGGCTTTAAATAAAGAAATGATATTCACCCAGGAAATTTCCAGATGCCGGTTGTCAGCGGACCTAACAAGCAACTCGCTTGAATGAAATCAGAATACCAGAAGGCTTTAAGAAATATATTTTCAAGATGAATGAAATTGATTCCAATGAAGTAGCAGAATGAATAAAAGTCAGCTATGATAATAAAGGCATATGTTTCTTCTATGAAGGAGAAAAAGATGCAATCAGAAACTTCTAGGGGGAAAAAATGTGCAATGGCATCATAGTCTACATAGAAACTAAACTAAAATATGGCCTTATTCTGAGCCATGAGATGAATGTGAGAACGATTATTTGTTCTTGATCTAGAAATTTTTCATTGAGTAGCAGCACTCAGGTCATGACATTGGAACCAAAGAAAAGAAATATAATCATAGCATACTACTTACTCCGTAATTAACAATATTTATATAGTCCTAATGTAAGCATGGTTTTCTGGTTTTCTATTTTTGGAATTAATCTATAAACAAAGCAGAGGAAACTTAATTGTGGTTCCAGATTAGCTAGAATTTGAGAGGTGGAAAGGAGAAGAGAGACAGAGGAAGGAAATATTATGCTTCTGTCCTCATCTTACAGGATGAGAAGTTAAAGGTATCATTGATTGTAGATGAAAAAAGAATTAGAGGACTTTCTACAGTTACTGTTGTAACAGAGAAACTAAAATAGCTAGAACTTTGAAAACCTGCAAAGGAGTCGGGGCATAAATTAAAACTTCATCTACCCTACGAGGAAGTGGATAGATAATGTCTACTAAGGTTGTTGATCAAGAGTTACAGCCAAATAAACATACCATTTGGAGATGGAGAAGAAACCACAAGAAAAACTAAAAACAGAAGTTGGTTAAAGGCTGTCATCTGTGGGAAACAGAATGGGAGTGGGGAGGTCCAGGGAAAGGGGGTTATTTCTTTGCATTATAAAACTTTTGGACTATTGGACATTTTAATCATTTCCATGGGTCACTCTGACACAATTTGAATATAAGTCCTAAAATGCTGTTTCACTGCCATGTTGTAAAAAAACCAGATGGATTACAAAATACATGAAATATATCTTTACAATATAGCAGGAAATAGGAGTTCAGATAGTTGAGAATTTTCTCAGTTCACTCTGGCCTGTGGCCAATGAGTGACAGCGCTGGGACTTGAACTCAGGTATTTCAACAGCAACTCCTGTGCCTGACTCAGGAGGTCCTGGCAAGGTGGGAGTGGATGGCATGGGTGGGAGCTTGGTAGGCTTGGAGCACAGCCTAGATGCTGAGTGCTATTTCAACTATTCCATTCGCCTGTCCTTCCCAGCTACCCACCAGTACTTCAAGTCCTGTTTCAGATTTCGATGGGATCAAATAAAAACAGAAATAGCCCACATGCCAGATAAAGGTGCAGTGTCCGTGCTTGGAATGCCCACGGGTGTCTTCTCCAAACCATACACTGGAAATGTGATAGCGTCGAAAATGAGTATGAAGCCTTTTCTACAAAAAGGGATGGGGAGGACATCAATCCTTTTGCAAGGGAAGGAATCCTTTCTACAGTTACCCACTCTTATGGTTAATACATTGTGTCAACTTGAGAAGTTTTAGAAATTTAACTGAAAGACTCAGCAGGGAGCCAGGGCTCTTACTTGGTAAATATCCTCATCCTGTACAAAGGAAGGCAAGGACATTTTGTGAGTGTTACACCCATCCTGAAAGGGGGGTGGGGTGGGTGTACAATATAAGGGAGGAGAAGAGGCTTGGGCTTTTGCTCTCTTTTGCTCCAGCTGCTGCCCTGAAGTGTTGCCCCACTGCCATGCCACCCTGTCTTGGAGCCACCTGATTATGGACTGAAATCTCCTGAAACCGTAAGCTAAATAAACCTTTCCTTGCTTCACTTTGAGTGTCAGGTGTTTTGTCCCAGCAATGAAAAAAGTAACCAAGATAGAATTTGGTACCAGGAGTGGGGTCATTGCTGTGACTGTACCTGACCAGGTGGTTCAAGAGCCTTTGGGAATGGCTTGCAGGAAGAGTTTGGAAAGGTTCAGAGATGTCACCTGAAAGAGAAGCCCTGGAACAGCTTAGCTGTTCTGTAAGGGAGATTCTGGTCAGAGCTCAGGAGACCAGAAGGCTGATAGAGAGCCTGCCAGTAAAGACCAGGCACAGGTTTCTGCTGGAAAGAAGGACTGCATTGGGTATTGGACTCCAGTTGATGTATGTTATGGTTTGGCAGAAAGTTTGTCTGCATTTTGCTCATGTCCAGAGACTTTGCCTGAGACTGAGATTAAGGATGGTGGACTGATTAATCTGGCAAAAGAAATATCAAGGCAGTCAAATGTTGAGGCCATGGCATGGCTATTGTTGGGGGCTTTTGGCCAGATTTACATTGTGAACCAAGAGCACAGAACCCAGCAGGGTGATTTAAAATGTGAGTTTGACCAGAAAGGAAGCTCCAGTAAAACTATGGACTGTAAAGATAAAGCTGAGACCCCGATTGCTGAGGAATGGGAAAATAGAAAAGAAGGCCTGAAGGCAGTGCAAAAATCAGCAAGTCTCAAACTTTGGCAGCTTCCAATCTGCAAAAGTGGAAGACTTTGCTTTGAGCAGAAAGCCTCAGAACACCATGTTCCAGAATGGCAACAGATGCCCCAAGAGGTTCCAGAATGGCAGTGACATAGAGAATCTGTTCCTCACAATCAGGTTCAGAGTGCCCAGTGATCCAGGCACTTGACCCCTACAGCCAAGAGAGAGGAAAGCCTGGCTACTGCTCCAACTGGCAGCAGACCTCAGCATCATCCGCCTGGTGCTGGTTTTAGATGCATGCAGAATGCACAAGCTCAGAGGTTAAGAAGGCTTCCACCCTGATTTCAGAGGGCCTGGGAGGCCAGGCAGTGTGCCCCTGAGAGGGCAGTGTGTGAAGCTATGAGTGTGAAACCAAAGATGCAGTGGAGGTCCCAGAAATTTGGAAAAGCCAGGAACATGGGTCATCTAAGGAAACCTGCAATGCGGGAGCAGAACCAGCACAAGGGAGATGCCATGGGATCAGTGACCACTAGAAGTGCCATGGGGTGGAACCACACAAGCCCTTTGGAGCTCACAACTTGCCACACATTGCTTCAGAGGCTGGACAAGCAACTATAGGATTTAACATTTACCCTGCTGGATTTTGGGCTTGCTTTTGTCCCAATGCTTTGTATCCTCCTGTTGGTAACTTTTGGAATGAAAATGTTTGTCTTGTGCCCTTGCCTGTTGGAAGTGTTTCATCTTGTTTTCATTTGTACAGGGGCTTGCAGCTGAGTTTCCCTTACATTTCAGAGAGTTGGGACTTGGACTTTTCAGCCATGCTGAAACTGTTTCAATGCTGAAACTGCTAGGACTTTGGCAACTCTTGCAGATGGACTAAATGCCTTTTGCATAAAGGGATGTACATGAGTCTTTGGGTGTCCAAAGACAAAATGTTATGTTTCTAATGTAATGTAATGTTGATAGACTTACTGCTGGTTCTGAAAAATTGTTAAGCTGTGCTATAATATTCAAGTTGCAAAATGGTAAACATTAGCATGTCTTAGTATCTGGAGGCTGATTTAAAGAAATATGTCTGCTTGCCAAGTTGACAAGGGGTGGATTCTTATGGTTAATACATTGTGTCAACTTGAGAAGTTTAGAAGTTTAACTGAGAGACTCAGCAGTGAGCCAGGGCTCTAACTTGGTAAATATCCTCATCCTGTGCAAAGGAGGGCAAGGACCTTTTGTGAGTGTTACACTCATCCTGAAAGCGGGGGTGGGGTGGGTGTACAATATAAGGGAGGAGAAGAGGCTTGGGCTTTTGCTCTCTTTTGCTCCAGCTGCTGCCCTGAAGTGTTGCCCCACTGCCATGCCACCCTGCCTTGGAGCCAGCTGAGTATGGACTGAAATCTCCTGAAACTGTGAGCTAAATAAACCTTTCCTTGCTTCACTTTGAGTGTCAGGTGTTTTGTCCCAGCAACGAGAAAAGTAACCAAGACACCCGTGTTCTCTGGCACTTGCATTATGTTTTCCAACAGCATATTGGGTTCATCCGGCCACACAAAGACGCAGGGGCTGGTTAAAGGGAGCAGCGGTAGCTAGCAGGTGCCCCGATGGTCTGTCCCATGGCCTCTCTTGTGCTTGTCTTCCCCAGCTCACTCTCAGATTCCAGCTACTGGTACCTTTGAGGCTCTTTTCTGTCTGCTGGCTTGACCTGCTGACCTTGACCCAACCCCTTTCCAGAACTATTCACTGCTTAGCAAACAGATTGTAGGTCCACTGGCTCTACACCACCCCTACCCTCCAGGTATTTAGGGTTTATACTATTAAGGACCCTCGTTTTCTACACATCCACTCTAGATAAAGAACTGAACAGTCCCACCTTGGTCCTGGGCCACACGGAGCCCACATCTCCTCTTTTCCTCCTCCAGGACTGACAGGCAGCAGCAAGCAGAATCTGGATTCCTTATCCACCCTTAGATGGTTTTGTCTATGGAAAGGAATCCTTCTCACCCTTGGGCCCAGCTTCTTACCTGAATTTATCGCTCTCTGGTGAAGCAAGAAAGATTAGAATATTGAAAATGTCTACTGCCAATGGGGAGCTTGACAGAAAGCCTTAAAAACTATAATCTGTAAACATAAATCCAATGTAGCACCATTTACATAGCCAGGAGGCCATTGAGAAAGAAATACATGGTTTCTTCCAGGATGTAACATACAATCACCTAGTTGAACACTGAGAAAGAAAATAGAGACTGACAACGCTAAGTTCAGGTGCAAAGGAGCCAGAGCCAAAGAGGGCCTTGCTATCTCCTCTTCCACTAGGAGATGACTACAAAAGCTTGGTAACATTTTTAAATGTTGAGTTTGATCTAGATAGGATAAGCCTGGAAGCAAATCAGCTTTGCCAGAAGGTCCAAAACCTCAGGTTGGGGGACCCATCTTTGATCATCGGTTGATGAGATGCTAGCCTTTGAGGAGGAGGGCGCTGACTCACCCTTCACTCAGTCTTGATGTAAATCTTGATTGGAAAACTGCTTTTCTCCGTGATCTCTCTTGAGAAGAAGAAGAAGGATACTCTGTGTAAGTGGTCTGTATCTGTTGGAAGGCTAAAGTTTGCAAGATGCTAGGGGCTTGGGTACAAAGCATTCATGGATTCTAGACTGGATAACAAGCCAGCTCACATAGAAAATCTACCTTTTCCCCATGTATATAGTAGACACTGCCATGCTTGATACAATAGAAAAGCTTTACTCAGTTGACAGTTACTGGCATTCTGTGGTTTCTCAAAGGACATAAAAAATAAAACCACGAACCTTCTCTCTGCTCTCTCTTCTTTGATAGATCTTTGTTTCCTTCCAGCAATATTTTTGGTGGTTACAAAGTTCGAGGGGGACAATGGTCTACATAACTGAAACCAGAAGAGCCAAGGGACTTACGAGAAAGGCATGCTGATTCTTTACAAATACGGAGGCAGTTCTAGCTCAGTGATCTTTCTAGAATCAGGGACAATGTCTGATTGCATTTACTCTGGGGTCTATATAATGGTACCGGGAAGGATATAAAGTAGATCAAGGAAATGCTTGGCTCCTATGATGATTACAACCTAAAAGAGAAGTTATCAATCCAGTGGCTATTTTACAAAGCCTTTTATATTGACAATTTCACTGAATGATTTACTATAAACTGTACACTGAGCCCTCTGGGGGTGTATAATGGTGTCAGTTGCAAACAACAGAATATGAAAAAAGAGGGCAATCCATTTTCTGCAGCCCCCACCCTTTTCAAGTGCCTGAGTTTCTTTCTGAACCCTAAATTATCGCTTCTATTTACTGAACACCAAACATTGAGAAGAAACCCTCCTCGGTACAGTGGGGAAACACACAGGATTTAACAGGCATGGTATCAGCTTAAAGGTGAAAACAAGCAAGCCTACATTTATTTTTCTGTGTGTCTAGGGATCTTTTTCTCCAAAGATCTGCTCTGGATATTTGGCAGTTGCAAAGTTGACCTGCCAATAAATACAACTATATTCACAGTTCTTAAAAAAAATGACTGTGATTGGTTCCCTTACACAGATGAGAAGAAAATATTTGCAGAGAGAGTAGAGGTCTATAAGAAGTTACATAAAGTAAGTGGAAAAGTCTTGAGGTTGCATAACCCAGTACATACTTTTGGCTTAATGCTGTGGTCACTCCATTACAAAGTAAAATCTCAACGTGCAGCCCACCCAGGACCCTGCCCGCCACCTGAAAGGGGTGCCACTCCCTCGGCCCATCTAGTGACTAATCACAAGGAATACTCAGACACTCCAGGCTCTACTCCTAAGGAGCTAGGACTTCTGCTTCTGGGGCTCCCAGCTGGGGAATGGGGTGACCAGATTTTAACCCCTTCCAAAAATATATATTTTTGAGATATTCCCTTTCTTTTAAATTGTCAGTAGGAATATCTGGCTACCTAAAATGCCTTTTCTCACACCATTTAGTCTGGTGCATTTAAGAGAAAGGCCCAGCAAAGGGAGTGGGATCAGCAAGGGCGCGCCGTGCAGGGCAGGGGTCCTGCAGCTTGAACACGGGCTGCAAGACTTGGATCTCTCTCAAGCGGCATTCAGCCTCATTTCCCTCTA
>RJWT010011371.1:0-23355 GCA_004365215.1 Cuniculus paca
CAGCCTGAACGGCATAGTGAGACCCTGTCTCAAAAACACCAGGGCAGGGGATCTAGCTCAACGGTCTAAGCACCTGCCTGGCAAGCGCAAGGTCATGAGTTCAATCCCCAGTGCCAGAAAAATAAATAAATAAATAAATAAATAAATAAATAAATAAATAAAAATAAATGAGGTAGCCTTTGGTATAATTCCAAGATCTACTTGAGGAATAGGAATTCTGCATCAGAATCCTTGAGCCCTATTTTAGGCTAATGTTCTAAGAGGTGGCTTCACAGAAGTCACATGCCTATTTTATGTCTTGCTTTCATAAAATTCTAAATTTTAAACCCCTAAAAGGGATGAAAGCATAGGAGGAAGCAGTGAGTAGTCTACATTTTTAGGCTTATTTCTTGGACAATTTCAGAATTATCTAAACTTTGAACCTTGAGGACATGAGATTACAAATCCAGTTGTGAGGCAGGTCCAAAATGTTACTGTCTAACACGTGCTGTATATGTCCAAATGACAGGCAACCCAGGCTTTCCTTTGACTTACTAAAAATCCTTCTGAATTTCAGGGGTCATTTCCTTTTACATAACTAAATACAATGCAGGAAGCACCATCTGATATATCTATGCATTGCCAAAGATTGTGATGTGTGGGATAGAGATGCCTGAAATAGGGGTGACTTAAGCAGAGAAACAAAGAGAATGTTGTCTGTTGTTGGGTAATTATGGGAGAAGGACTCCCATTTTTAAGAGCAGAGTGAGGGGACAAGGAAGTGTTTTGAGTTTTCTGAAGTTGTACCTGGTGCACTGTGCTTGACTATGGTGAACTGGATGCTCTGATGTCCCCCTATGGGTGGCGCAGGGAGGTAGGCTCTGGAGACCTCTGCCCTGAAGCTTCCATTTCACCAAGCTGTGTCCCAGGGAACTGGACTGAGGTTCTCAATGGGTTTGCTGTGTTTGTGCAGAGACAACTCAAGTGTGGTAATAGTTCCTTCCTTCCGTAAGCCACTTTTGCCTCTTGCTTTGGCAACTTGTTATGTAGCAAATTTATTTTGCCACTTGGTATCATTCATCATCATCTACAATGTTATTGTCATCCAGGCAAAATGAATTTACTTAAAAAGAAATACTCCCCCCATCTTCCTTCATCTTCGTCTTCTCTCCTGTTTGAAGTTCATTTTTTCTTCTCTTTCTTTTAAAAATTTCTGTGGGAAGTATAAACTACTTCCATCAGAATCCTGATATGTTTCTTTTGCTATAACAATAATAATTGATATTTATACTATTTATTTATTCTAATGGGAACGTTACAATAGCAATTGTTAAATTTAATAAAACCTCTATGACATAAAATATTTAAGGTATACTTGTAAGCATTTTTAAAAAACTGAGCACCTAATCTGAGGTCACAGTTAATGTCCAAAAGAGTTTATTTGAAGCAACAAGCCATGGTAGTTTAACATGTGTGGAAGCCACTAAGGATTTGGGATTCACTCCACCCTATCCCACCCTTCTGAAGCTGTATTCTTTGATTACTATGTAATAAAGTGGGTTTAATGTGTGTAGTTTGAAGGAGTCAGTTTCAATCTAAAGGTTTTATAAAAGTCAATTTCATTACTTTATAGCACACCGAAATCATTTAATTCTGGCATGTACTCTAGCTGACTGCATTGATTTATCCAAGAAGAAAAATAGTTTCATTTTGAAACAAGGAAAAAGCAAAAACATAGCCAAGATCAGAAAATAGATGAGGGAAAGCAATGAACTACCCGTGGCTCCAGGCCCACCCTGGCAGTGTTGTGTAACCCCAGAAAAAGGCAGAAGTTCTTAAGGCTGACCAGCCTTTGGGCATTTCCAAATGAGAACTGAGTACATGCAGGAAAGTATTGTGAGGACAGGCCTGCCTTTATAGAGGATGCTGATTGAATATATATTGATCAAGCTGTTTGCTAAATACCAAGAGTACCAAACCAGCCTTTAATCTGCTGAATTCCAAAGGAAGTAGTGTAGTGTCAGCATAAATAAACACTCACTAGGGTGAAAAAATATATATATATATAATTTATATATAGAGAAAAATACTTTACATATAATATAAGGAATATTTATATATAAGAAATATATATATTTACACACATTTGGAATATCACTTTTGATAACATGCAGACTGTGACTTGAGAAAAACAAAAGGGAAAAATGGATGATAGTAAGAAGGCATTTGTACTAGTCCAGGTGAGCAAAAAGAGGTAGGAGACACGGAGAGCAGTGGACCAACTCAAGATATATTTGGAATTACCAGTTGATACATTATTAAAAGGAGAAGAGGAATACATAGGATTATGGAATGACATGTAAGTTCTTGGTTTCTTTAAATGGTGATGACATATGCTGAATGAAAAGAGTAAAAAAAGAAACAGCCTGGAAAAAGCAAGAGGTAGAGATACAGTGGCCTATTGTGGACCAATAGAATTTCACATGCTCATGAAATGTCTAAATGGAGTAAAATAATGAGCAACTAGACACAAAAATTTGAATTTCTAAGGAGAAATTTGGGCTTGAATTATAAATGAGGTTGTTGTCAACACACACACACACACACATTTAAAGCTATTGAAAGGCACATTTCATAGAAAGGAAAAAGGAAGGGCAAATAACAAAAATACCAGGACCCAGTGAAAACTCCTGAACTCTCTCACACAGAGAGATCAAGCTGAAGAAAAGGAAATGGAAGAGATGATGGGGAAGAGAAAGTTAGGAAAAATTTCAGCTAAAAATTTTGGAGGAAAAGTAGAGCAGAGTGAAATTGTGGACATCACGGGGATATTTGAGAAGAAACTAAGATATTAAGTTACTGTGCCCTCCCATAGTCAAAAAAGGGTCCCTTGGATTTAGTAAGGTAAAGTCATTGGTGAACTTGCTGAATAGTTTCAAACAGAGGAATGGTAGTCAGAAGCTTTGAAAGAGTGACTGAGGTGTAATGGGAGGTGAAAAATTGTAGACAGAAAGTAAATGATACTCTCATGACAAACTGGATTGTGAATAAAAGCTGAGAAGAGGAAAAACAAAGAACTGAGAGCTAATGCGGGATCCAATGAGGATTTTGACAATGTGTGTTTACATGCCAATAGTATGAGTGTGTGGGAGTGACTGTTGAGGCAGCAAGAAGACTACTAATCACAGTTCAGTGAGTGGATGGAGAAGGATAAAGCCATTACTGAAAAGTTTTCTTTGGCAGGAAAAGGTGGAGCCAAATCAGGCAGTTTCATGGTGAGACATTACGGCATCACTGTCTTACAGTCTCTGGGATCTCAATGAGGTTGGGGATATATTCATCATCTAAGGTGTTGGGAAGGGATAAAGTAAATTAGAGCTGAGAGAGATGTAAAAGCCATGTAGGAGAAGGATAAAAACAAGCCTGATGGAGAAATGAAAGTAACAGTACAGCTCAGCTGTGCTGAAACCACATTTTGTCTGCCATCAGACAAAGATTCTTTTACTCAATTCATATAGAAAACATGAATTGGCACAGTGACACTTTGCTAGCAGCTCTCAGTTCCTAGTGCTACTGGGTCTTGGTGTTACCAGTTGACACCATTTAATACCAGACATTACTGGTCAACAGTTGAAGGTCTCTGCTATTGTGAGCCATCACAGGTTGTTGCTGACTGAACCAGATGTCATCAACTCTGCCACTTGCTGGTCTGTGTCTCTTATATTCATTGGCTCTCATCTGTAGAACTACTCAGGGATAACAGCCCCTAGCGTTTATAGCTCTTTCTTTTAAAGTGACTGATCTGTCCAAAGTACACAGGGTAAGAATCTTATGAAATTATAGGACCTTCTAAGCCCACACTACTGAGAAATAAATCAAGAATTGATTTATAGGCCCCAGCATAGTGAGGCTTTTTTGGACAGGACAGTGTGAGGCAGGGAATGGGGGATGTCAGTACACCAAAGAAAGCCCTCCTAGGCCATCCCAAGAAAGTGTGAAGAAATACTGCTTACACAGCAGCTGTAGGCCTGTGATTGTTCTGAACTCAGGTTTGCTGTTGGTCATCAGACCTGTAATTGGCCTGACTCAGAGCCGGTGATTGGTCCCAGTTGGTATAAACTTGGATCTTGTGATCCAAACCTATTGATTTGTCCAAACTGAACACTACAGTTGTTTCAAACTCAAGCAAGGCAAACACCTGCTGAGCAGGTGTGGGGCACCCAGAATAGCCACAGCTGTCACAGTGCTGAGGAATTTTGGGAGACATGAGGCGTTTGATTGACAGTTGTAGCATCTCCAGGAAAAATGATAGATCCAAAGCTGGGGAAACTTAAGGAGGTTCAACTGTGTTAATTGTAGCTTATTGGGTTTGTGGATGGTAATAACGGGCCTGCATTCATTTCTGATCACTGTCACATTGTGGGTGGTTCAGTGTTTCTATGAAGAGGTGGCATCTAGCAAGCCACAGGAATAGGGGAATGGTGCCAGAGCTGATAGTCAAACTGCAACTGTCACAATGACCTGGAGAGGGACCACAAAATAACATGAGGGGTAGCATGAGAACACTGAGGCCAGTGGTACCAGTCCCTCCTTAGGAGTCCAGGGAAGAGTGAAGGTAAGTGAGGCAGAAGCTGGTGGCCAAACTATGCCCTGCCCTGACCATCACAAGAAAAAAAAAAGGGCAGGGAGAGAAGATGCTTTTGTCTGCCTCAGCTTGTAGCTTGTGAATATAAACTCAAGTGACATCAGTATAATCAGTGCTGTCACATGTATGAGTCATGATATAGACTATATATCAAACTTAAATCATTTCAGTTGTTCCTTTTTTTAATTGGATAGTGGGGGAAGTTTCCCTCTGCTCCTGGCAGAATACTCTGAACGGCCTCTATGTCCCCCAAGAAATAGAAGATCCTTCTGTGATAGAAAATTGAACAAGAGTCTAGACTCAGAAAGAAGAATAATGAGTTGTCCATTCTGTCAATATTCAGCTTTCACTGAAAGATGAGACCTCCCTTCACATAGTCCTTTTATTACCTTTCCAAGCCAAGGCCTTACTGATGGTGTTTTATAAGCTTATCTGATGTGGATGTTCAGGGAGGCAGGAGAGGAAAGAGGTGCAGAAGGTTTCTGCTGGACATATGCACTTTTAAGGTATGTAGGTATTTTTGAAGGACCTAATTAACATTTTCACTTGTGTATTTTTATGGATTTCTCCTAGAATTCCCTCTAAATTCCACCTAGTTATGACTCTTGTGAATTAAACATTTGTTTATAGAACATATTCTCTGGCTACCACTCCTTTCTTAGCTCCTAGTTTTCCAGAACTCCAATCCACTGATAGTCTCTCTTTAGGAATCTACAAAAGCCAAAAGGTTCAAACTGGTGCTCTTCTGTGGGGCCCAATGCCGGCTTCAGAAAATAAACATACTTCTTTTGACCTTACAAATTGCTGGGTAGTGGATTCCAAGCAGTCACCTCACCATGACTCCCACAGGAAAGTTATTTACTAGTCCTTTTATCTCATCTTCTAGTTTTCCCATATTCACAAGTGTGCTGTATTAAGCTCTCAGTGATCCATAGACATAACACTCACTAAAGTTGAACTGAGGTAATTTTTCCTTTGGTGATACCTTTGATATATATCCTATCCTTTGATGATGGGTGCTAGGCTCAGCATTCTGTCAATTCTCACCAAACAAATCCTTTCATTTTCAAAATGTAGTTTTATTCTTTTACTAATATATTTGTAGTTGGTTGATTTTTAAATGCTATAAAATGACTTTCATGCTTTTCTTTAAAGATTGGTATTTTAGTTAACACTTCACTTTGAAATTTCATATCTATAATGTCCTGGTACCTCACATGAAAAGCTTCACTTTAGCATCATTTCAATATTTTTGTATAATTTTTAAGCAAACTTTGGTACATATCTGAGAAAAATCAAGATAGAGCTACTATGATGATTTATGTCTAGGTGGCCGCTCAAGCCTCATGTAGTCATGGAGTCCACTGAATCTAGCTTTGTGATTGGTTCAACATCTAGCACTGGGATGAGTGATGTGAGTGCTGCACCCACTCAGAGCTGGAGCTGGCATACAATGTAAGGGAGGGAAGAGGTGTGTTGCTCTTCTCTCGCTCTTTTGCCCTGTTCGCTCTTGCGGCTTGCAGCCACCATTTGAAGCCAGGCTGCCCCTCAGCCACACCACCCTGCCTTGGAACCGGCTGAGTATGGACTGAAATCTCCAAAAACTGTAAGAAATAAACCTTTCCTTCCCTAATTTTGGTATTTTGTCTCAGCAATGAGAGAAAAGTAACCAAGACAGCCACCCAGTTCTAGTTTGTTTCAGGCAAGTATTTTGACACACAGTGGTTGAGTATATTCCAAATGGAATGATTTCATTGAGTGATTGAAGGACTTTAGAATCCCAGTTGTACAAAAGAATACTCGAATTCAGAAGTCAAATAGATAGTGAAAAAGTGAATGATTAGCAGTATCACATTGGGGTTAAAGAAATGTGGAAGAAACATTTGGCCAGGTAAGCTAGAAAGGCAGCAAGTGGTGATTGAAATGGCTTGTTTACTGATGGTGACAAGGATCAAAGTATGACTATAAGACAACATAGCATTAGTAGAATGGAAGAAAAGGTAATGGGAGGTCAAGTTTAGAAAAGTCAGAGTTGTAGGTGATTCACCTTTTGTGCAAATGCTGACTGGGTTGGGCATAGATTGGAAGACTGACTGTGAGGAGCCACTCAGACTGCTTTAAAGCCCAGGGACATCTAAGGACACCTGAGAATGTGACCTCACCTGTCTACTGCAGGCACACAGTGTATACAGTTATGTAACCATGACTTAGCATGGGTAAACATGCGTGTGCTGGTTACAGCACTATGTAAGAATGTAAACATGAGGTAACAACCTGTATAAGAATTATGCAATAAAGACACAGGTGGCTCTTGTTCTGGCTCTCTGCTTTTCTCTGATCCATGATGCCTGGTGGTGTTGCTGATGTCTTGCACACATGCATTCTTTAACCTTGGGAACTTACCTGTGAAAATTTTCCTTAGATCCCCTGAGTGGACTGACACTGACCCTGAAGCAAAAATCTTCAGTGAATAAAGAATACTGATCACTAAGTTGGTAGGAGCACTAATGTGGTATAAGGTAGAGGACAGAGCATTCAGATGGGACTTGATTCAGAGGAGCAGTGCATTATGTATGACTAAAGAGAAGGAATGGTATGAAGTGAAAAGGACAAGCTAGAAAGATGCCTATGAGATGTCTCTGATAGACAACATTTAAAAAGACATTATGTACTCTGAATTGAATTGTATTGTATGAAAATGAATGCACAATACCACAGATAAAGGTACACTGTTACAAAAAAGCATGAACAATAGTGAGGAAGCCAGATCACTGCAAGTTATCCTATTTCTACAAGTAGCTGGCTATGTTTTCTGGATTAGATTGCTTTAGCCTGAATGCCAAAACTCTACATTGAAAGAGTAGTTTAGGAGGTACCTTTACAATGAAGTCAAGATTCTATTCGATATGGACAAACATCCTATGTATTAGACTTTATTTCTTTCTTTTCACCATTAGAAAACTAAGGTCCAGAGATCTTAGGTGATTAAACCTGAATGTAGATTTTCTGGTTTCAAGTTGTATGTCATTTCCAATTTATTGTCATCCTTCACTCTAGAGATCCAGGTGCACATCTAGACTTATAAAACTCATATTTTGAGTTTGTAAAAATCCCTCCTCTTATTATTGCAGTGTCAGCACTAATACATTTTTGTTTTGTTTTGTTTTGTTTTTGGTACCAGAAATCAAACTTAGGACCTTGCGTTTGCCAGGGAGGCACTTGTACCGTTGTGCTATATCCTTGGCTCTAGTACTAATATATTTTCAATTGAACTTTTAAATATTTATCAATATGTTACGTATTTTACATGCATTTTGTAAAAATATTATTACATTTAAACTAAAAGCATTCCAATTTGTACCTTTCACATAAAGATGACTTGGTATCTTGAATTTGGAATCTTCTGGGAAAAAGGAAAGTGTGTTGCACAACTTGTTCATGTATCTGCAGCTTGTGACTTTGAGTGGTGGAGGACCCTAGAAAGACTGACTAGTTAATGTACAGTGAATATGGTCCCTAAGTAGAAAACTGCCCTTTTAGTTCCAAGGTCTACTAAGAAGATGCCATGTAATCTAGTGCTTATAAATATAATATTCCTTTTTCACATTCGGTCATGCTTTAGTGTAAAAGTCTATGTTTTTTTTTCTTGTTAGCTTGTAATACAAATAATTTTTAATTGTTATTTTCTTTCTTGTAATGCTGTCATGTTATAAAACACTCCCAGTCTTCAAAAATATTTAACCATCCTGCAGCTGACCTTGCTGCAGAGTATCGTCATCCTATTAAACATTTAACAAGCTGTCATGAAAATTGTATGCAAGTGGATCAGGGCAAAACTCCCGAAAAATCAGCATATCTAAATGACACATATTTCTCAGATTCTCCTAGATTCACTGTGGGCTACTTGGTCAAGCTCATCTTGAAGAAACTAAAATCAGGAAAAGAATTTTAAAAATGAGGAAATGACTTGTTTTCTCCTTGTATTTAAACCTATCCCAACAAAAGAACAATAAAAAAAACTCAACTTTTGTTATATTTCTGATGTATTTTAAATAGCTTACTTTAAAAAATGATGATATAAGAATATGTAAGTGGTAGTGTTAGCACACACACGTAGAAATAGAGGAGTGTGCTTGTCATGGATAATTCTGGCTAAGCCTTTACATACACTTGTGGTACAAGATTAGGACTGTAGTACAAGGTTATAAATTGATAGCTTTGTATATATTAAAGTGCTTTTACTTTCTTATGCTATGAAACATTCTTTGGAATACTGTATAGTCTTGATTTTTTTTCTGTTTTTATTTTTCGTTAATACATATTTGCCGTACATAGAGATTACATTTCTTGTAGGGAGTTGGTATATCTATATAACACACCTCCTTCCACTCCTTACCCTCTTCCTTCTTCCATCTCTTGAGCCCCTTCCAATTTGAAAAAAGATCTATCTCCCTACTTCCTAAACAACCTATGTGTCTATCAACAGATGAATGAATAAAAAAAGGTATTTATAAACAATAGAGTACTATTCTGCCATAAAGAAGAATAAACTTGAGTAATTTTTACGAAAATGGATGCACCTAATGTTAAATAAGTCAGACACACAAGTTTCAATATCAGTTTATCTTATATGAGAAACACAAAACATAAATGAAGAAAAAAAAATACATAATATGCATTCTTTTTGAAACAAAAATAGAAATAAGCGAGTTATTTTGAATGTTGAAATTGAATTCAGTTTTTTAGGAATGTAATTTTATATAAACAGATAGCAATATCACTATTTTATCAAATAGTGTATAGAGAATATGGAGTGTGAAACCCACATTAAGTTTGGAAGGAATAGAAAATATAAGCTAAGGTGGGCATATACATTGGGATTATTTCCCTTTAGCTAGATTAAGCCACCTTTTCTGTCTTCTTAAAGACACCTTAAGGCACATACTATGTGAACATTTTTACTTTCTCACTCTTCAAGTGTCCCCAAACCAGAGAGTCCCCAATCTGTCCATAAATCTGATATCATCTTCAGAGGCTGCTGCTGTAGACACAGTTACCAGACTTGTTTCTTCAGTGCCCCTCTAGCTACCAATACAAAAGGAGCCTGAAGATAAAGGAAAAACTGAGAAAGAGAATGAGGCAGAAGAAAGAAATAGAAAGTTTAAAGGACCAAGGAATAATATCTGTCTTCTATTACCTAAAGCCTTAAATAACTAAGAACATGAGAAAATTAGGAGGAGGAGGATGAGAAAACAAATATTTAGAAATATGACATGACTGGTTGTAACTGAAAGTAATGTATCATAACTGGTATTGCCAGGAAGTTGGGTTTTGATATTGGATAAAGATTGAATAAATGGAGAAATTAAAAGTACAACTTTATTACAATAACATTATAGAGCAATGTTTGGGATGTATTGGAAAAAAGGCTTTTTATTTTGAGGATGGGGGTCAAAATGAAACTCTGTATTAAGGTTGACTACATTCAAGGCAATATTTGAGGTCTTTAGGCCTTTGAAACAATAATAGGCTGAGAAACCTGTAAGTATTGGAAAGAAAGTTGTAAATGCAGGTTTAGGCTCTTTAAAAGCAAATTTGTCTTGTATGCCTTCAGGTTTCAAAGTTAGAACTCTGAAATGTTGAAATGATATCTCAAGATTGATCATCATCTCAAATTGAAGTCATTGAAGGAGAAATTATGCTGGGAAATCTTTCGGTACCAATGAGATTAGGCTTTTCTGGATAAAAATGCCCATAAGATTGACATGGCATACATCAGCCAAGAAGAATCTATGTCTGGCTTTAATGTTGATTTTTAGCCTTTGGCATGGTTCAAATGCTGTAGGTAATTTCAGGCTTAAACTTTTGCTTGTATAAAGCTCTGAAAATCTCAGAGCACTTAGGAGTTATGTGAAAGACAGACTTGCAGTCATCTGGAATTCCAGTCCGAACCTGGTGCAACCAGAGCTCTTTATGAGGAACCATTTGCTGTTTGGTGCCTGCTGTTCAGAATTGTGCGAATAATTTTGTCCATAGGACATTCAGTTTAAATGATGTTTCTGGATATGTTGCATAACTTGTAAATGTTATTCCTGTCATTAATAGGAACTTATACTGCCCCCCAGAACCATAACATTCTTGCGCTACCCCTAAAAACTGGGTCATTTATTCCTTTTTACAGGGCTTATTACCTTAGAAAACTTTGCTACAATTCTCATCTATATAGATCTAGACAAAGATGGTAGTCTTGTATTGTTTATAGTCTAAGCATTCTGCATGGTATTCAGTGAAGAAATAAAATATTCTGAAAATTGATAATCTGAATAAAATATTTACTATAGAAAAATATTTTCTTCTGACTTCTTAGGAGACAACTCCCCTCCCCCCAGTCTCCATTATAAGCAAGCTTAACTGTTTCGCAAACCACTTCACATAGCTCTGAATCTTTGCTTGACTAAAACCTAAGAGCTTTATCTTGAACCACTGTTTCCTGTATGAATTAGGGAAATATGCTCTGCTTTCTGTCCAAAGTCAGATCAAGGCAGTGATGGGACTCCTTTAGTGTTCAATTTATAATCACCTTTGATGCTATGAAGAAAACCAATCAATTATAGCATGACACTCAGGCTTACCCTCCACATCCTCACCTTTCTTTCATCTGTCCAAATGCTAGACATCACTTTCGGTGCTGGAAACAGGAGTGAACAAAACCGACAGAAATTCTCACCATCTCGCAACTTACAACATGATAGGATAAGAAGTACTGTATACACAAGAAAAATATATATGTTGTCAGGTAATGGTAAGCTTTAGAGATAAAAATAAAACTTGCAGAAGGAACAGAGAGAAGAGAGAGATGAGGGCTTCAGTTTTACCTGGGGCAGATATTCAAGACACTACCAATAAACTGACATTTAAGAAAACCATATGAATGTCTGGAGGAAAAGCGTTCACAGCAGATAGAACCGCAAGTAGTAGTATGCTGAGAACATGCTGATGTGTTTGGAAAAGAACAAGGAAGTGGGGAAACAGGATTGGAGAGAACAAGGAAATTAGTAGGTGCTGTGTTGTAAGGAAAGATTATTTAGAACCTTGCACAGTTTGTGTCTGCCCTGAGCTAGATAGGAGTCCTCTGAGAAGTGGCAACTCAAATTGGTTGATTTCAAATCCTGGCTTTGCTGCTTACCAGCTGTGTGACCTCAGGCACAGTACTAAACCATCCTGGGCCCGGTTACCTCCAGGGAGAATAATAGCACCTTTTTAATGCAGCTGTTGTGATGATGGAATGATCTAGCATAAATAAAGCACTGTGTACAGGTAATGCACTTTATACAGTTCCTCCTACATAACAGCCTCATATGCGTGTTTTCTGCCTGACTGGCCTTTGGAAGCCTTACTTGGGCTAGTGGTTAGAGAACGGACAACCATGGGAAGGGAATAGAAATACGAACAGCATTTTGAATGTGTCTCATGCAAGCTAAAGATGACGGTGGCTCAGCCCAAGGCAGTAGCCATGGAGGGGGTAAGAAATTGTCAGATGGTAAGGTAAATTTTGAAAAATATAATCAACAAAAGCAGCTGTCACACTGGAGTGAAGTGTGAAAGACAGTGAGAACTCCAGGGGTTTTGTCCTAAAACTAGTCAGGACTGTCACTTAGCAACAGGGAGAAAGAATATGGGGGAAGCTGTTTTTGGAGATAAATCAGAAATCAGTTTTTAGGCAGGTTAGTTTGAAGTGCTTATTGGTCCCATAAGAAGAATTGACTTAGCAGAGGTCTTCATCACAGAGGGAAGCAGGCATAAGATGAAGTCCAGACTGCAGGAAGAGCCGACCTCCTCACGTAGCGACCGCCACACAGTGGGGTGAAGCCTGCCTGCGTCCTGCCAGCTGCATTTGCAGTTTGGAAGAATATGAGAGTAATCTTAAATAAAACATAATTATCAATGATTCGAATTCTATTGCTGTGTTTGACTGAAAGTAATTTATATGAATACAAAGGCAAACTAAACAGCTGAAATCAGTTTCTTTAAAACCTGTCACATAATCCTAGATCTCAAAAGTTAGATTAAAATCTCCCTCTTTCTACCTTTCTGAATTTCAAGACTGTGATAACTGAATTTTTCTACCTTCAGACTTATTGCTGAAAAAAAAGCCATATTATTAAGCAGTAAAATAAATTTTACTGTAGTCTTTGATACAATAGCATATTAAAATACAACTTTGTTATTGGTAATTGGGCTGCTTTGGCTAAATGATTTAAGTATACTTTAATGATTTATATATCGAAGATCATTGTTGTTGATTAAATGGCTGCTTATGACAATTTTTGTAAAAAGTACAGCATTGACCCTTAAGTACACTATGTTTTAGTTTTTCATATGTATTGACTTTATCTTTTTAAATTTGATTTCAAGTGCTTTGAAAATGAGAATATCTTCCAATTTTTTGTTTTCCATATATAAGACTAAGATTTTGATGATTACAATTGCTGATTACTGGCATTTGTAAGAAAGCTAAAACAACGGCCTATTTTATAGCTTTATAATCAAATCTGTTTTTGTAAAGCCATCTCTCAAAATTCTCCTGGGGTAGGTTAATTTTGTTATTAGATATTTAATTCTTGTTTTGGATTGGAAAGTCACTCTTTTGTATGAATATTTTTTGCTTCTGTTTTTCTCATTTATCACACTGTGGTTAATTTGTCATAATTTTTTTTTTTTTGGTACCGGGGATCAAACTCATGACCTCACGCCTGCCAGGCAGGCACTTACACCACTGAGCTAAATCCCTGGCCCAATTTGTCATAATCTTGTCTTCACAACCTCTCTGAATGCTTTTTAAAAAATGCATTCAGCCCAAAATATTTTAAGTTTAATTTCATCTCAAAGCACTATCTTCTGGAAATTTTTATTGGAATTTATTTAGGAATGAGTATATTTTATAGTGAAAAATCAAAATTTTCATTTTTAAAGCAATTAAATTTTGTGCATGAATAATTCTTGAATTCATTGGAAATATTTATGGGTTTCACTGATTTTTAATGAGAATTTTTCTAGGTCATTGAAAGCAGAATATTATGAAAGGGGTGAGTTCTACAAGGCAGTCTGAATTCTCATAAATTTTTAAAAAATGCATCTTCACAAAATATGCTTTCTTCTTAATAGATCTAGAGCTTTATGGCTATATAGTTTTGAGCTTGTATAGAAAGTTGCATAGAAATTTGACACATTTTGTTTGGGAATAGATGAGATGATCAACATTTAAACAGTTTTCTTGACATTTTCTAATTTTTCTGTGAGAAGAGGGAATAAGATAAATTTCATTTTTAAGTAAAACCAACAAAGAAATGTGCATCAGGCAAGCACATTTGAATTTGATCCCTGGTAACCTCCCTCAAATTGTATCTCAACTACTGGTTTTTGGTCTTTTACAATGATAAGTTGGAAAACTTACAGAGTGTCAGCTAGTTGTTTGCCCATCAGGATACAACAGAAAGTAGTTGGTAACTGCAGTTATACAGCAATCCATGGATGCCTGTTATCTTTGGAATCTTTTGCTTAAATAAAACAGATGTAACTCTGAAGACATCACACTTCCTGATTTCATATACTCCTGGTATTACATGATAAAATAATGATGATAATACAGTAATTAAAATAGTATGCCCAGGCATAAAAACAAACATATAGACCAGAGGAATAGAAAAGAGAGTCCAGGAACATATCTACACATATATGACCATTCAATCTTTGACAAAAGGAATATATAATGAGGAGAATATGTAATGAGGAAAGAGCTCTTCAACAAATGGTGGTAAGAAGAGTGGATATCCACATGGAAAAGGATAAATTTGTACTTCTACTTTATACTATGCATAAACACAAATTCTGATGGATTAAAACTTAATCATAAGTCCTGAAACTTATGTAAAAATAGAAGAAAACATGAGGGGAAACCTTCACAACATTAGTCATGGTGATAATTTCATGGTATGACACCAAAACATATGTAATAAAAGCAAAATTAAATTATTAGGCTATGCCAGATTAAATAGTTTCTGCACAGCAAAGGAACAGATAACAGAGTAATAATGCAGCTTAAGGAATAGGAAATATTTATAAAGTATATATCTGATAAGATATTAAACTGCTAAGCTTGACAGCAACTTAAAAATGGGCTAAGAAGGATGAGTAAAAAAATTAAGATGGGCTAAAGATTTACAGTAAATTTGAGCTAAATCCCCAGCCCAATTTGTCATAATCTTGTCTTCACAACCTCTCTGAATGCTTTCTAAAAAATGCATTCAGCCCAAAATATTTTAAGTTTAATTTCATCTCAAAGCACCATCTTCTGGAAATTTTTATTTGAATTTATTTAGGAATGAGTATATTTTACAGTGAAAACTATAAACTAAAAACTCATACAAACTATAAACTAAAAACTCATACAAATGATCAGCAGGTATCTGTAAAAATGTTCATTATCACTAATCATAAGGGTAATGCAAATCAAACAATAATGAAACATCGCCTTATACATATTAGGATGAGCATTATCAATATAATAAAACACCACAAATGTTGGCAAAAATGTAGAGAAATTGGAATTATCATATATTGCTGGTGGAAATACAAAATGGTATGGCCACGGTGAAAAACAAAATGGAAATTCTTGAAAAAAAAAAACGTTAAACATAGAATGATCATATGATTTAGAATTCCATTTTCTGAGTATTTATCTAAAAGTGTTAAATCTGGCTGTGAAAGACATTAGCATTCCTGTGTTTGTTATGGCACTATTCACAATCTGTAAGGTGTAGAAATAACATAAATATCCACTGAAAGATGAATGAATAAACAAAACATTGTGTATACCAACAATGAAATATTATCCGCCCTTAAAAAAGAAGGAAATCCTGCAGTATACATTGATACAAATTGATGGATACTGTGTTATGAAATAAGCCAATCACAGAAAGACCAGCACTGCATCATTGCACTTATCTGAGGCATTTAAAATAGTTAATAGTAGAGTGAAGAACGATGGTTGTTTTGGAGTTGGTAATCAATGACTGTAAAATCTCACTTTTGTAACTTCATAAGTTCTAGACTTCTGTTGTATAATATTGTGCCTATAGGTAATAGTACTGTATAGCACACTTAAAAATTTGTTAGAAGGATACAAGTCAGTTAGATATTCTCATCATAATAAAATAAGTAAAAATTTAAACAACCTATAGAAGTTAAAGTTGGTCAAATATAATTAAATTCTTGCAGTGTTTTAATATTTATGAACACTATCATAAGTTTAAATACCCATTAAAAAGTACTTGTTCTGTTCACACCCTGTATCAATCAGCTTTGCATTACTGTAACAAAATACTTGAAATAACCAACTTATAAAGTGAACAGGTTTGTTAAAAGTTTCAGGGCCCTGGAAGTTGCACTGGCTGAGTAGGAGTGTTATGGTTGATACATTGTATCAACTTGAGAAATTTAGAAATTTAACTAAGAGAGACAGCAGGGAGCTGGGATCCTTACTTTGTGAATATCCTCAGCCTGTGCAAGAGGAGGGCACAGAGGTGGTGTAGTGCTACACCTGCCCTGGGGAGGTGGGTAGCCTACTTACAATATAAGGGAGGAGAAGAGACTTGTTTTCCCTACTTTAGTTCTGGCTGCTTTTGCTGGATGCTGCCTTAAAGTGTTGCCCTGGTGCCATGCCACCCTGCCTTGGAGCCAACTGATTATGAACTGAAACCTCCACAAATAGTGAGCTAAATAAACCTTTCCTTCCTTCATTTCAGGCGTCGGGTAGTTTGTCACAGCTGTGAGAGAAAAGCAACCAAGACAACTAGTGAGGAAAATAGATGGTAGTACATCACAGTAGAGTTGCATTTAGGGGGAAACAGTCATATTTCAAACTGGAGCAGAAAGAAAGGACATGCAGAGTCCTACAATATCTTCCCAGAGTATGCCCTTAATGACCTAAGGATCTCCCATGAAGCACTATCTAAATGTTCACAATGCCACTGGGAATGACACCCTTAACATATGGACCTTTGAGGTAAACAACCTATATTTAAACAATAGCACATACATTCAGATGACTATTAGAGAAGAAGATAAGCATGGTTGAGGATGTGGGGAAATTTGGTCCCTTGCTCATTACTGATGGGAGTGGGAAATTTACAATAGCCTTCACAAATTCTATGGTAGTACCTCAAAAATTAGATATTGAATTACCATGCAATCTAGCAATTCCACTCCTAGATATAGACTGTAAATAACTGAACATAATAGTCACTAAGGAACAGTCCCAGCCATCTAGTGGCAGCACTTGCGCCTAAAGTGATAAATAACAAATCTTCCTGGCAGCTTTGAGTGGTGTGCATAACATGCTGGAGAGGTCATAATTACAAAGATCTAGACAGCTTTTTATTTCATGACTTATGAACTCTCCTGATTGGATTCTTTGGGAATAGTCTGTGTCACTTTTTAATCCCAAATTGATATTTTGTTCATCTGCAGATATTTCTGTGATGCTGCTTCCCTAGTTGGGTTGAGGTTACATTTACATTTAAATTTTACACTTACAGGCTTGGCTCAGGGAACCTGAAAATAAATTAGGCGTTTTCTTTATTCCATGGATGTCACAGGACAGTTGGAGAAGACTAACATGTGAAGAGACAATTACAGTTTGACATGACACCTACACTAACGCATGAAGGTGCCTAAGACTGTGAAATAGTATAGAGATTCTCTCTCTCAGAAGGCAAAGAAGGTTTCCCTGGGAAATTAATATCTGTAGTGGTCTTGTCAGAGCCGAGCAAAGTGGCAAGTGTTTCTGAGAAAGAAAATGGCACTAGAACTCTGGAAGGGAAATGTGAATATGTATATGTGCGTTTGTTCCAAAATCTAACATGAATAATGTAGGAAAAAATATTTTGCCTTTCATCCATTTACAATCTATTTTTTCCTGATGTTGATAATTGTGAAATTACTAATGACCCAAGAGCATTTGCAATAGCTCTTGTACCAGGTATTAGTACTTTGAATTTTCTCAGTCTTTCCCCAATGCTTATGATCCAAAGGGTTCCTGGTAGGGAATTTTTCATTTGCTCCAGAATCCCCTGGTTTCACCTCCCACAAAGGTAGTCTGGTCAGGATACTTTGGGGCCACCAGCAGATTAAATAGTTGCCAAAATAAATGTTTTCCATCAAGATTTCACACTTGTACTTAATGAAATAGACATTTTCCAAACTGTTTCTTTAAAGCTAAGTTTTTCTTTAAGATTTGTAATGAAAATATTTCATGACCTGTTGACATATTCATATGGTGATTTTCAAAAGGCAGATTTCATTTACAAAATGGACTTGGCAACAAGTAGGAATATCTGGGAAGTTGAACAAGGCTGTTGACAGGGAAAATTAGAGCCGAATCATAACTGACATTGTTTTGCAGCTGTGCCATTTTTTAAAATTGACCAATGGGACAAGGTTTATGGAGCCCTTGTGGTAATAATACCAAGACTGGCAGCTAATGACCACTCATAATGGAACTGTATTGGTAGCAGCTGACAAATTCGAAATACACATTTCTGTATGAAACTGATGCTTCTTAACAGATGCCAAGGAAGCAGTAATACCATTTAGAAAAAAGAAGAGAAATCTGAAATATTTCTGAAATGAATTGATTAAAAATACTGGAAAATTTTCTTTGTATTCTTTGTGCCCGGTGTCTTTTCTGTTATCTCATTTAGTTAGTCTTTGGTTGCTGGACTAACAGACATCTAACTTTGATGCTTAGATGAAATGCAATTTTGTACAAAGTGTATGCTGTGTATGTTTTCTCCAGTAATTAAAGATTAACAAAGAATGTTTAAATTAGGCTGATATAAAGAAGCATTGAAAATAATCTTAAACTTTAATCAGTTTCAACTATTCTTTTAGCTTTATCAACTTCATATTAGACTTATCACTATTTTTCAAGTTTCTGCTCCTGGTATCCATAGCATAAGAAGATATAAGAAAAATACAAGTATATATACCAACTAATAATATTATTAAAGGTAGATAATTATAAATCATGCAGGAAGGTTGAAAAGGCCACAGGGTCTCAGGTAAAATTGTAGGCTTAGGAGTTGATGTTTACTTTTATCTTGTCAGTTGCTGGGAAATCATTAAGAGGGTAATTTCAGTTGAGCAGCTTATCCACAGAAGAGTTCAGAAGTTAAAAAATGGGGCTAGAAAACCCATAAATTCTGTGTTACCTTGGTTCATGAACTTGATTCTTTCTGCAACTTTGGTTGCAAACAATTGGATGAGAACCAAATCAAATTCAATGGTTGGGTTCATGTTGACATTATGGGGAAAGCTGATTCTGTTTTCATCCAATTTGGTTTGCGACCAGAATTGTGGAAAGAATTGGGTTCGGAAACTGAGGTAACACTGCATAACTACCATCATTATTTGTCTATTACATGCTACTCAGTATAATATGAGAATTTTATGCATTTTTTTCAAATGCTTACAAGAAGTTATCTCCATTTTTTTTCTCTTTTTTTCTTTTTGAGACAGGGCCTCGCTATGGAGTTCAAGCTGGCCTTGAGCTCACTTTGTAGCCCTGATTGGTCTTGAACTCTCAACAATCCTCTTGCCTCAGCCTCCTGAGTGCTAGGATTATAGGCATGTACCAGCAGATCTTTTTCTTTTTCTTTCTTTTTTCTCTTCTTTTCTGTTCTTTTTCTTTTTTTTTCTTTTTTTTTTTTTTTTTTTTTTTTTTTTTTTTTTTTTTTTTTTTTTTTTTTTTTTTTTTTTTTTTTTTTTTTTTTGTACAAGGGCTCAAACTCACAACCTTGTGCTTGCCAGGCAGGCACTTGTGCCTGCGAGCTATATTGCCAGGCTTCCAATTTTTAGATGAGCAGAATAAGGAACAGATTCTTTTCAGTCTAATGGGTATGGAGTAATTATCTCATGGTTTTGGCTGGCATTTTCCTAATTAATGATGTTGAGCATTTTTGCATGAGTATTTGCCACTCATATATCTTATATTGTGGATCTTTTATAGACTTTTTTAAATTTAATTTTTATCTATTATTAAGATGTAAGCATTATTTACATATTGTCAATGCAGTTGTTCATCAAATGTATTTGTCCAATTTATCTTTCTTTCTTTTACACTTAAAGTTGTGTGCTAAGAAATGTTTGCATACTGCCAAAGTGGGTTATATTTTCTTCAATGCTTTCCCCAAAATTATTAGTTTTGGCTTTTAGAAATAAATCCGTGATTCATTTTTAATCTTTATCTCTATTCCTAGCTCTGTCTCTATTGCTGCCTTTACTTCTACCTCTACCTCTATCTCTGTGTAAGGTCAAAGTTTATTTTTCCCTCCAGGTGAAATCCAGTTTTTATGGCACCATTTATTGAAAATATACCTTAACCCTCCCCACACTAAATTACATTAATAACTTTGTTAAAAAGTAATCGTAAGGGTGTTTTCTAGAATCAATTTTATTTTGTTCATCTATATGTTTATCTGTGTTTTAATATTATATTGACTTCATTAATATAATTGTATAAGTTTTGAAAACAGGTAGTATAAGTCCTCCACCTTTGTTCTTTTTTGAAGATCATTTTGACTGTTCTAGGTCTTTGCATTCCCATATGATGTTTAGAATTAGATTTTCAGTTAATGCAAACGTTCTATTGAGATAATTGTTTTTTTTTAATCTAATAACTTAGAGGGAAAGAAAATCTTACCAGTTTTGGGTCTTCCAATTCATGAATATGATAAATCTTTTCTTAATCTTCAATTTCTCATAGCAGTGTTTTATAATTTTCAGTATAAAGTACTTGTATGTCTTTTATTAACTTTATTCCAGATTTTTTGATGTTCTTATAAAAATAGCATTTTTTTAAAATTATATTTTCCAAATATTGCTACTGCTCTAGAAACATGCAATTGATTTGTGAATACTGACCTTTGTTTTGGTTCAACTCTCTGTTTCTGTGCTAAAGTATCTAAGAAATCAACTTAAGGAGGCAATGTTTACTTTGGGTCATTGTTTCAGAGGTTTCAGTCCATAGTGAGCTGTCTCCATTGCTGTTAGGTCTGTGGCAAGGTAGCAATATGTCAGAAGGATAGGGTAGAGGAAAGCTGCTCACCTCCCGGCATCAAGGAAGCAGGACGTAGAAGAACCAGAGAGGCGGGGGCTAGGACAAGTGGTCATCAAGCTCATGTTCCCATGAGCAGCTCTCTTCAACGAGGCCCCTCCTCCTACATTTTCATCCTCTCCGTAAATGTCATCAGATTATAAATCCATCAGTTATTAACCCACCAGTAAGGTGAGAGCCCTCACCAATCACCGTTCAAAAGCTCCGCCTCTGAACACAGGGGTCTTTTATAGGGTATTTCATATCTAAACTATAACAATTTTGTGTGGTACAACCTTGCTGAGTTAACTTATAAAATGTAATATTTTATCATTGTTAATTCTTTAGTCATCTTTTACAAAGATATTGAAGCTATCTGTGAACAGTGGTTATTCAGCAACTTTGTTTTTCTTGCTATAAATCTTTTATTTCTGTATTTTGCCCTAATACGCTGGTTAGATGCTCCAGTGGTGAGACTATATAGTCTTCTCTTGCTCCTGATCTTAAGGCAAAACAGTATTTAATCAGGTATAATATTGGTTGTAAGGTTTTTTTTTTTAACTTTTGCTTTTTTGTTGCTATTTTTGCACACTGATCAAGGTGAAGAAGTTTTCATCTCTTTTTAGTTTACTGAGTTATCTTTTTCAGAAATGAATGTGGAATTTTGTTACATTTCTCCTTGTGGCTACTGAGGCTATTCTTTTGTATTTTGAGAATATGGTGAATTACTTTAATTGATTTTTAATTAATTTATTGCATGCATTCTTGAGACACATTCCATTTGATCATAATGTGTTCTCCTTTTTAGATGTAGGAATATTCTCGATAATTCTGAGAATTTTTGCATTAATGTTATGACAGGTATTGGTATGGAAATTACATTTTAGTCAATGTCCTCAAGTTCTAATATGAGGGTGTGCTACCATGATAGAGCTGGGATGCATTCTTCTCTATTTTCTGGAAGACATTCTACAAAACTCTAATGTTTACTCAAATTCACCCATAAAATTATTTGGACCTAAAGACTTTTTTTTCTGGAAGCTTTTTTATTGTGAATCTGATTCCTTTAGTAGATAGAGGCCTATTGATTTTTTCTATGTGTTTTGAGCTTTCTCTCTCTCTTTCTCTGTCTCTGTCTTTCTTCTCTCTCTTTTGGCTTGGTTAATTGTTCTAGAGTTCATGAATTTTATTAATATTTCAAATAATCTACTTTTGGTTTTGTCATATCTCTCCATTGTTTTCCAATTCATTGAGTTCTACTTTGTGTGTGGGGGGGGGGATGCATGCTGTGTATGAGGGAGGGGAGTTATCAGAGCATCAAGTGTCCTAGGAAAGCACTGCATCACTGAGCTATAGCCCCAGCCCACACTGAATTCTACTTTTATCCTTATTATTTTTTCTTTCTTATTTTGGTATTACTTTACTCTTTAAATTTCTTTTCCAGCTCTTTAAAGTAGAAATTTAAAAAAACAGTATAGATATCGCTAATGGATATCATTTCAGATCTAAGTATTTAAAGCAGTATTATTTTCCCTAATCACTACTTTATTTATATCTAGTAAGTTTTGAACTTTTTCATTTTCCTTCAGTTGGAAATACATTCAAATTTTCCTTTATGAATTCTTTAACTCATAGTAAAAGTATTAATTTTCAGATATTTGGGCCACTTTAATTGATCTCTAATTTAATTCTGTAATGATCAAAGAAGGCATTAAAACTCATTTTAAGCCTCAGCATCTGTTCTATTTTTGAATATTTTCTAGGATAAGGCTTGTGCAGTTTCGCTCTGTACATGCACAATCTAGCATTTAACCAAGAATTCTGTGGGTGTCCTCATCCACTCCACAGCTTGGGTACCTTCTTTTATGCCTCTCCCTTCTCTCTGGTGTCTGGCCATGTGAACTTCAGCCAGTTCACCTTCATGAAACTCTGATCCTTGCATATTAACCTCAGCAGAGCTACTATGTTCAGCTCACTAAACCACAATAGGGTGTTGAGGAAAGTCCTCTCCGAAAATCTGGGTCAGATTTGAGGCTCACTTTGTGAGTTCCCTCTGTGAGTTAATTTTTGTATCTTTTGTCCAGTGTTATCATTTATGGTGGGAGAACCACTATAAATACATTTAGTCCAACATGTGTAAAACCAGGCTATTCCATGAGTCTTGCACGTGGGCAAGCGTATGTGTGTGTGTGTGTGTCTGTGTGTGTGTCTGTGTCTGTGTGTATGTCTGTGTGTCTGTGTGTATATCTCCTTTCCCCTTTGTATTGAAAGGCCCGGTTTGGCTCACATTTTCTCCCTTCGGGATTTATGTCACTCTATTGCCTGCTGGAATAATCTGTTTTAAAAAATCTGATGATAATCTAATTATCTTTCCTGTGTAAGTTACTGGCTATATTTGGGAGAATGCTGAATGATTTTTTTTTTCTTTTTATGTAGAAGCTAGTGCCGGTTGATGTCCTCAGTTCTCAGAGGTGTGTTCATTTGATGTGAAACTTTCTTTTTTTTTCTTTAAATTTCAGAAAAGTTTTTAAATAGTATTTTAATATTTTTTTCTCTTTGTTTTGGTTTCATTTAGTAA
>RJWT010011372.1:0-23352 GCA_004365215.1 Cuniculus paca
CATACCAGTTTTTGATAAAATGTTCGTTATTGTTAGATCTAGGGTATAAATACCAGGGAGAAGGAATTGCCATAATAAGTTACCATGGGTCTTAGATAAATTTACAAAATTGTCCTGGAGGAGAAAAATAGTGTAGACCACGCACTAATAATCTTTACTGCAGGAGGTGGTAGTATTCACTGTAATAATTTCCATCTCCTTGTTGGTTAGAGACTAAGTACTGTCCATCCTTGTTTCCAGAATTCTAGCAACCTTTTTTTGTTTTGTTTTGGTGTCATGTGTATGTTTGCAATGCATAATAGTTACATTCGTTTTGGAATTGATACGTGTACTTACTGCATCTCCATCACTTTTACTTTCCCTCTACTCTCCCGTCTTTGTCAGCCCCCATGTTCTCTTCCTGTCTCTACCAAGTCTGCCTCCCTGTTTCCTGTCTCTGTCTTTTATTTTGCCCTTCTAATTATTTGTATTTTGGGATTTGGTTGAGTAACAGTATGCTGTGAAAAGAGAAGTGGCTTTGGTTTGGGAATAACTGGTTATGTACAAATAAATGACAGTGTGTGTGACTCTCTCTTACATCACTGGGGTTTCTGTCCCAAGATAAACTGCTTTTTTTCAGTCTCTGAATAGGATATTTATTTTCTCTTTTCATTTTATTCCTGTTTCTAGGCCTTTTTCTCTCTACTCTGATGAACAGCTATACTGGAGAGTACTGGAGATTTTATGTGCTATAGTTTTTGCTCCTCTTGTCTTAGCCTCATGTCTGATGAGCTTTTCATTGCTAACTGGCAGCTGCAATGGCCATTTCTTCAAAAGAGCTTGTGTTTGGTAGATGTTTCCTTAAAAACTGATGGCTGTTGCTGAAAATAATCTATGCTGTGTGAGTTTATATTCTGTCGATGGATCATATTCTCATTATAGCAGTAGTTACACCAGGATAACAAATAAAACAATTTTTTTCCCTTGAGTCCCGGTTAAGTCTTTGTAGAAATGTCACTAAGATCCTTTTTCTTGGTCCTCACTAGTAATTGTGAAGTTAAAACAGACATTGGCTTTTGACAGATGGCATTCAAAAATTACAAAAACATGACAAATCCTGAGAGCTATATGGTTTGCAATACTATCCATTTTATTTGAATAGGAAAATGGTTTAAAAATAAATAAGAATTTGAAAAAATAAGCAGAAAATAATTGGTCAAAACCAATTTTACTGTAGTAAAAGAAAGTAGCTGTTAGTGATAATAGTAACAGCTGTCGTCATTTGCACATGATCTGTGTGTCAGGCACAGAGCAGCTGCCTCACCCCTTGCAGGTACTTACCTTCATGTTAGAGCCAAACTAGAGGCCCCTGTCATTGACTTGCCTGAGTCATGGAGTTTATAAGATGCAAGGCTATAATACCTGGTCTGGCTGCCCCAAAATCATATGGTCCCCAATCTGTCAGTATGTAGTGGTGATTTCTGCATCTGGGGCTGCCATTTGTGAGGGGCACTTGTGATAGGACTTCTTTGGAAAAGTGTAGCCGGCATGGTCTGGAGAGCAGCTTAAAATAAAGGAAGTTGCACGGTTGGTGCTTCAGGGACAAGCAGCCATGGTGAAGTTCTGGGGAAGATGGTTTCAGGCCTTCAGACCAAGCTAACACTTTGGGGTTGGGGGCGTGTGTTATCTTAGGCCATGAAAAGATTCATCCAGAATTCACTGCCTGCACGATTCATACAACACTCGGAGATGTGGTTAACTCAAAAGCAAATCATAATAGTTTATTGAGAAGGATGACAACAATTAGAAGTTTCTTTTTTTTTTTTTTTTTTCGGGTGGCACTGGGGATCAAACTCACAACTTCACACTTGCCAGGCAGGCACTTAGGCCGATGAGCTAAATCCCTAGCCCAGAAGTTTCTTAAACATAACAAGTAGCATGTGTACTGATTACCTGGAACAGTGTCTTCAATGGGAAGAGAGATCAACACAATGAATACAGCCTTTTATAATAATGCACAGAGATCATTGTAATGCAGTTTTTTTCCTATCCAGATCAAATCCAGATGCAGTCTACCACTGAGCCATATCCCAGCACTTTTTGTTTATTTAGTTACCTATTTTTAATTTTTGAGATAGGGTCTCACTAAATTGCCCAGAGTAGCCTTAAACATGTGATCTTCCTGCCTCAACTTCCCAAGGAGCTGGATTATGGGCATGCATCACATACCTGGCAGGGCTTTTTTTACTGTCACTCATGAAGCCATGTGTGGTTGATATTAAGTAGTGAAATAGATTAACCTGGCCTTTTGTTCTTGTGTTCCCATCTCTGCTTATCCCTGTGGCAGTGCTGCTCCAAAGGGAGATAGGTTAAGACAACAGCGGCTAACGACAGAAGTTTTCCTCCCTACATTGTTGTGTGTTTCTTGGCTAGGTCGTGTCACAGGACTGACCTGTGTGCGGCACAGCTGGCGCGGCCTGTGGGAGCATGTCAAGGCCCCTCCAGTGTGCACTTCCTGCGCCCAGTGCTGTCCAGCCTCCTGCCCCGGCTCATCACACACAGGGGTCACGCTGCATGTTGTTAGTAGATGACTGAGAACCCCTTCACAGCGGAGAGTTAGCTCTTCAGTAGCTCTTGGCAGGAATCCAGGATTTTCAAATGGTTATGACTCAATTGGACATAATTTGGGTTTTTTTTTTTTACATGAAAGATAGGTATTAATGTACATATTAATAGTTTTCCAGTAATGCTAGTGACTTTGAGAAGTCAGTGCATGGTTTCACTAAAATCTAACCGCTCTGCTAAGGATAGGTTTTCTTTCTATCAGAGGGCAAATTTTTATTCTTATGCCCAAACCCTCAGGAAATTTTAAGTGCTGTCAGTCCTATGACAAGGTAATGAGGGAGTGAGTGGGGAGTGCCCTGCACGGGTTTGGTCTGTCATCGTCACTCAAGTCCCTGTGTGCCTGATGAAAATAACTTGCAGCAGGACCCCTGCGTGTGAAGTCGCTCTACAGCTTTCCTTGGAAGCCATGGCCGTATCTGGGCGCTGACTGATCAAGAGAACAGTACAGGAATAGCTTCTTGAGCTTTTCAAACCCCACAGTATATTATTGATATACACAGACACACACACACACATATACATGCAGAGTCCCCCCAAAAATGTACAAGTTGTGTGAATATTTTAATCCTAAATCTATCGAGACATCATGAGATTAATATAAGTTACCTTTGGCCTCTACAGTTACAAGAGGTGCTCAAAGTGGTGGCCATGAGCTTCCAGACATTTTTCAGTGTGAAGAACTGCTGCTAGGTTGGTCAGTGAGATGGCTGCATGTGCATTTTCAGTTACTTCTCTAAGGGCCAGCAGTGTATTGGGTTTTCTGTGGTACACGACATCCTCTAGGGTCCCTATAAGAGGGTAACACCATCTGTTGAAAAAACATACTACTTTTCTTTTCCTGAAGTGTGTATACATTTTTTAGTGCCCCCGCCCGTGTGTGTGTGTGTGTGTGTGTGTGTGTGTGTGTGTATGCATTTTTTTAAAATGACGAGTTCAAACATCCACACATTGTTTAAGGATATGTGAACTGCTTTAAGTTACTGGGCATGTGGCTGCCCCTGGAGGGAAATATGAGGGCTGCTACACTGATTTTGTTAAACATGGCTAGTGATTGATTGGCTTGCATGCCTAGGAGAGTAGAGTGGTACTGTTTTGGAGCGCTGCTAAAGAATTGAAGCAAATCGTGGGGCTAGACGAGGTGACCTCTTAAAGGTAGTCAGTGGAGAATCAGGTACCCATCTGAGCTTATTTCTACTGCTGTCTTGCTGTTACTAACATATACACATTTCTCCCCCAATAGAAAGCAGAGGAGAAATGACCCAGACTTGTAACTTACATACAGGTTTTGTACTAAGCAGCTGTGAACAACACGTGTAGAGTCTATGCTCACACTGTATCTGCCTCTGACCTTGGTGGCAGGAAGGAAGGTGCCTAAGATCAGAGGCACTCATGGACTTGCGTTTGCTGCGCACAGTGAACCACGCCTCTTGGCCTGCGACGCCACTGAGAATCTGCTCCATGTCCCTCTTCCTTGCCTTTTTGCCTTCTCTTCGGAGAGGGTCCATTATTGCCACCCTTGTTCCTTTGTTTCCAGTCCTCTTGTGTTTCTTCCGAAGGCTTCAGTGGTCTCAGTCTGCCTGTATTCTCTTCACAGTGCCCGTTGCTCTTCTGATTCTTACCTCAGGACAAGGCTCGTGTTCACTCCTTCTGTAATTTAATGTCTAATCTCATGCAGATGACATGGGTGACAGATACAAATCGTAACCGTGATAAACCAGTGTGGAAAGAAGAAAGTGTGGAAGTAGACATGTGAAGAACTAATGTATGGGTTTTTATTTTTTTTATGGCACCTGGGATTGAACTCATAACCTCACACTTTCCAGGCAGTCGCTTAAGCCATTGAGTTAAATCCCTGGCCCTTAGGTATGGGCTTTTAAATCAGGTGTTTTCAGACTGGGGTTATTTCAACAGTGGGAGAGTATGCAAAAATATTGTCTTAATTTGCATAAGTGCTGTTTCCCAGAGAGAAAGAATATACTTTAAGCAGATTTTTGAAGACCTTCATGACCTGAAAGTCTTTTTACAAAATCATTGTAAGTCTCCACCGTCACTTTATTTGTGTCAAAACAGGTTTGTTGTTGTTGTTGTTCTAATAATACTGTATTTTTAAAGATTCTTGCTTGGTTTCTAGATTGCTTTGTTTTGGTTATTTAATGCTTTCACAGCAGTATTTTCTGTAATTTTCATTGGAAGCACCTAGTATTCTGGCCACACTAACAGTTAAGCGGCAGAAGTAGGCCAGTTTGAGAAGGTGATCGATTTTTGTTGTAGTGTTACCACCTGTACGTGCATATCTCATTTAAACAGACAAAGATGTTCAATTTCACAAGAAGTTTTGGAACTACACATTTAAGATAAGCGAGGGACAGACTTCAGCATACGAAGCAGCAACCAAAGTGATCTTTTTGAAATACACATCCAGCAGTATCTTGCTCTTGCTTAGCTGATTTCATTGATTCTAGTTGCTTTTAGGGAAAAACTAAAATCACTTTGTGTGGCTAGTGGACAGTGTTATGTGTAAAACACAACTTCTCAACTACTTGGGTTTTCTTTCCAAAAAAGTGTCCCCAGTGCGGGACACTTCCTTCTCCCACATTTTTACCCTTTCCGTGCTCCTTTTCTTTCATCCCCAGCTTCACTGATTTGTTTGATTTGGTTTTACCCCCCAACTTCAGCAGTAAGAAAACTCTCTCTCCTCCATTATCTCTACTTCTTCCAGGCAGTCTTCTGGCCTCTCCAGTGTTAGGTCTGCAGCCCCTTGTGTGTGCATGCGTGCGTGCATAGTTAGCCACAGAGAAATCTTCCCATGTTGTCAAAGATACCAGTGGCTAGTTTATTTGTTTATTTTACTACTGAATACGCTTTTACATTATGATATATTATCTGTGTTTAAACTTGATCTTTAGGGATGGAGATTTAGTCTGTTGGCAGTCTTGGTACTTCTGCCAACAGTGCGACCGTTAACAAACTTTTATAGATTTCTTTGTATTATCAAGGTCTTTGTTTGCTTTTTAAGTAAAGTTAAGACAAGTTAAGATTATATATAAAGAGATGATGCCAAGTGCCCTCCCAGAAGATTTTACTGGTGTCCAGTCTCACAAAGGTCTTTGTAGGTAACCGAAAGGTGCATGGATGGCCTGGGACATGTTTTCTTCCTCAGGGAGTCTGTCTCTCCTTACAGATCTGTAATACGCAGGACCCACCACTTTTCCTGTCTTCCTCTCCCCAGATCTGAGTCTGTTGAAATTAGAGTTCTTTTCCTATTGAAACTTAGAGCCCTGTGATTTGAAAATGCAATTTGACCTTGAAAGCAATCAGTGTTGTTAAAGGAAGAATTAATTGTCCACTTCTGGCTATAATAATGTTCTGTGTCTCAGGATATCAGGATAGCTAGGACATTCACCCGTAATACTTATAAAGTCTACTGTGCAGTTTTTCCCACCTCGTTCATACTCTTCATTTATTTGGCAAGCCCTGACCTCAGTGTCAAAGGCAAAACCTGTTTTGTTCTTTCAAGAAAGTCCATGCTGACTGAACAGTACATTTCATAACAGGATTTGGGGGATGATAAGGAATAGAATGTTAAGCAGTTGTGTCTCAGCTACTTTTTTTTTACAGAAAAAAAGAAATAAAATCCCCCTGTGACTGCGGTAATAGTCTCCACTTCCCCGATGAACTGGTGTTCTTTCCTGGCTATCAAAATAAACCTGTGCACAGCAGTTCAATAGATGACCTTTCATGGAGTGGAAGGAGGGGGACACGGGTTCCAGCTGAATGGATAATAAAGCTGATGCCTCACTAGCTGTGAGTGCCTAGTGGAGGGAATGGCTAGTTGATTTTGTTCCTTATTCTGTTCTGTTCTGTTCTATTTTATTTTATTTTATTTATTTTTTTGTCTTTTGGAGACAGGGTCTCACTGTGCCGTTCAGGCTGGCCTTGAACTCACTTTGGAACCCAGGCAGTGCTTGAACTTGCAGTGATCTTCCTGCTTCAGCCTCCCGAGTGCTAGGATTACAGGCATGTGCCACCACACCCGGCTTTTTTATTAGTTCATACTATATTTATTTTAAGATATGCCTGTAAGTCCCCCCTCCCCAAGTGTTCAGAAGTTGCCTGGTTGGTGATTCATTCATGAATTCTGTGCTTCAAATGCTGCTGATGTTCGTGTTTGTTTTCAGAATCCTCAATTGCGTTAACTCCTTTGCAGCAAATTGCCAACACTATATTTGTACTGAGAGGCCAAAGACTAATTCCTTCAGGAACTGGGGAAGTCTGCAAGCCACCCCCTTGTGTCCTGTTCTTTTATGCCTCTCGCCAGCTGGCAGCCTCTCCCTCCCACGACCTCTCAATTCCTGCCTACTCAGAGGCTAAGATTGCGTCTGGCCTCTGTGGTGCCCAGAGTGCTGGCATTTTGCTACTTCTGGGAAGAAGATTCATGGAGGGGAAGAATTACCTGGTTTTCTGGGTTTTGGGGGGCAGAGGGCATCTTGGTTGGTACTCACAGGAACCACTCTGAGCAATAGATGGAGAAATCAGAAATGGGACAGTTGTCCTATTGGCACCTCTTTCCAGAAACCAAGACTAGATAGGTGGTCCCTGGGAAAGAGACACCCTTTGAGAGGCAGCAAGAGAATAATTCTGGATGGGAACTGAGAGAGAGACTGGTAGGAGCAGCATGTCCTGATGACTCGGTTTTTTTAAATTCTTCCTCTGGGTTTATGTCATTGCTAAGAAATTTACAAGAATTTAGTATTTTTTGCACACAGCACATCAGATTTCTAGGTTTTGGTCCCTATTCCTGCACTCCCTCCAACCTCGGGCAAGATATTTAACACTTTTCTGTTTCGGTTTCCTCAAAAAGTAGACAGGATTTGAATTGGTGTCTGCTGCATAGGGCCCTTGTGATGATGCTTTAATTAACATAGGGTTTCCTGATCTCAGCACTGCTAACATTTAAGGCCAGATAATTCTTTCATTGTGGGAGACTGTAGCCTCTTTGGTCTCCTATCACTGGATTCCAGTTGTACACCAGAAATGCCTCTAAACATTGCCTGTGTTCCCTGGAGGGCAAAATCGCTTCTGCTTAAGAGCCACAGCTTTAATATATGTGAAGTCCTGAGCTTGGCACCTGGCATATGGAACTCTCTGGTAATGTTGATGTATCTTGGGTGCCTACGAAGCACAGAAGTGAATGGTTGACTGTGTCAGTGTTGCTGCTGCAAGAGTACCTCCTCTTGTTCCTGCTCCTCCCCCTTCTCCCCCTCCCCCTCCCCCTCTCCGGTCTGTGGTGGAGAGGACCCTAGGGGATTCCTGTGGTACTGCAGTAACTGAATCTCTTGGGTGGCTACCAAAGGGCACCCTTCTTCCCACCGTGAGCTCCTTGCTTGTGCACAGCGCTCAGTCCCTGTGAAAGCCACAGTAGCTGTTGCTCCCTGGCTTTGCTTCCAAGGTACTTTTCTTTTGCTTCAGTATGTCTGCAGTAAGAATGGCTTATAAACATGGGATGTCCTTCCTTCCTTCGCTCCCCGTTGCCTCTCCCTCCTCTCCTCCCTCCCTTCTCTCGTCCCCTTGTTCTCTTTTCTCGCTGTCTCTTCTTTTTTTCCACTTCTTCCTTCTCCTCCTCTTTCTCATCCTCCTCCTCCTCTTCCCCAGTACTGGGGATGAACGCCAGGGCCTTTGAACTGAACTGCGTCCCCAGTCTTTTATTTTTTTGAGACAGGGTCTTGCTATGCTGTTCAGGCTGCCCTTGAACTCCCTATGTAGTCCAGGCTGGCCTTGAACTCAGAGCCATCCTCCTGCCTCAACCTGCTAAGTACCTCAAACATGCAGCCTCAAACTTCAGGACAGCCTACACTTTCCCAGCTTCTGTGATGGTATCCTTGGCTTTGTGTCTTCGTATTGCTGAGAACAACCAGCAGTCTCACTTGATAGCATCATCACCAAGAGGCTTTTTTGTTCAGTAGTCACCATTTTACCCTAGCAGCAGCATGTTTGAGTGGTTAACTGTTCTACTGCATCTTGTTTATTATAAAAATCAGTATGCAGCATGAACTACTGTCCTGATGCTGGCGATAAAAAGCAAATGTCTCAAACTTCATATGATGGAGTTGTATCATAAATGCTTGTGCTTGTGCAAATTATACCATCCACTAACATAGTGTGGCTAATCCTAGCTGTCATTTGGTGCATAAGAATGCTCTTGAGTTGCCCTTGAAATGCAAAGTCACCCAATATGTAGTAAGCGACACAAAGGCAAAGTCTCAGGCCCTCTTGTATCTTCACCTCGAACACAGTGAGGGCACAGTGTTAAGGAGTACTGGGGGCTTTCCCTTTGATCTCGGTCCCGTCCCTGCAGATTTCTCTTGGGTACGTGCATCTTATTTTCCTGTGACTCTGCTGTTTAATTATGTGAGTTTTTGTTTTCCCATACTGTAAGGCCCCAAAACACAAACTATCTCCCCTAGGAGGAGGCAGTCATCTGTTCTAACACCAGTGACACAACTGGCTGTGTGAGACGCCACTGGTTGGCCTTCGGCTAAGAAGTTTTCAAGGATGATTTTAACTAACTATAAACACTCACCAGCTGAATCCTCTCTTAAAAGTGGACTCCACAGTTAAAATAGAGATGAAAACCATTATGTGTGGAGAGGTGTGACTTCAGTTGTTTGTTAGGTGGGCTTACACCATCAGGGGATTCTTGTGTGTTTACCTTCGAAGGACTAGAAATATATCCCCAGAGACAGGCTTGGGGGTGAGCTCCAAGTAGAAATGTTGTAGTTTGAGGTGGAGAATCCATGATACTGTTTGACTTTCTCACACACAATTTCATGTACGAAATTGGGGGACTGACTATGGTAGGTTCTAGGAAAATATTTGTTGATAGATTAATCTCAGATTGTAATATAATGTAAGAAATGAAAGTCTCCCCTGGAATAGAGTGTGGTTTTTCTTGACCCTTGATTCTACACAGCCAGTGTTTTGTGCATTTGGCAGGTTGGTCAGTTTTCTGATCTGGCTTGTTAATTCACTGTTAAATATGCATGATAAAGGGTGTAAACATTATCACTTTCTCAGTTACTGTACTCTGATTTGTAAGAGTTCTACAACTCAGACCCATTTAGAGAAAGGCCACCAGCCGGATGATAACAAATTTCACAAAGAAGACTGACAGTATTCCTCTCTAGCCCGGTGTGCTTGTTTTTGCTGTGTGGTTGCATAGGCAGGCTGCCAGAAGACAGGGGCACAAATTAATTAACTGTTTGCAGAGATATGGCCATGTCATTCCTGATAAACATGGACATAAATATGGCAATGTGTTGGCTTGTTTTTCTAAAACAAGGGAGGACAGAAATACGTTCACCAAAATAAAGGAGTCCAAAAGCTAAGTGGGGGGAGGAAGTGTCTGTTAGTTCCATGTATCAGCACATAAAGTTCTTTTTGCCAGTTGCTTTTAGGTACTTCCTGCTGTATTGAATGCATGTGTGTTGGGGGGGTGGTAAGTTGCTATGTTAGTTTTTCTTAAAAATACTTGAATACTTTGTACCTCAGTTGAACATACTTAGATCTCACTCCCACCCCCTTCTAAAATTGTATAATTTGTTTACACACCACATTTTAGAGTAACTGGAATTTATTGGGGTAGGGACACTGTATAAAATAACTTATTTGAATAGTTTTGCACAGACAAGTATCTCTTTTATTAGTACATGCTTGCAGTACATTGTGATTGTATTCATCAAAGAGTTGGTACACATGCATAATACATCTTAATTCTCGGTGTCTCCTCACCCTTCTTTCTTTCCCAGCTGCGTTTTTCCCTACTCCTTCCTCCGTCAGCTCTTTTCTTTCCCTGTTATATTGTATTTTGCTCTTTGTTTACGTTTTGGGTTTCTCATAAAAGAGAAACCACGCAATATCTAAGCTGTGTGTCTGATTTATTTCATTTAGCATATTAGTCTCCAGTGCATGGCCTGGTACTTCGCAGAAAACATTTTAGTAATGTAAGAAGTGGTGTCCATTCTTTAAGACCTAGTCCTGTGTTTCCTGCTTGCTTATCACTTGGAGGTGGGACTCAGTGGAGGAAGGAATGAAGCCAGTGACCAGTGACATATTTTAGCTACATGCTGGTTAGGAGCTAGCAGCTGGAGTCAACTAGGTTTAACCTTTAACACCAGCCCCACCTCTTGCCACCTGTGTGATCCTGAGCAAGTGACTTAATCTTTGCGTGCCTGTTTCCTCATGTATGAACTGGGGTTAAGAAGTGTACCTGTATCACAGGGTTGTGAGGATTGCGCAACGTAAATCTTGTAAAGCACTCAGTCGGCTGTCTGGCCCATTAAGCACTCAATAAATGTTTGACACTGTGGCTGTTGTTATTATATTGTGCTTTAAACATTTGCCTGACCTTTTCCTTTGGAAGCACTCAAAACAAAACAAAACAAATCTGGGGAGAAAAAGGTGTTTAACTTGAGCCATCTGTTGGGATCGTGGCTGCTCAGGGTGTTATCAGCCAACCACATCTGTTTACATATGGCTGTGGTAAGCGAGCTTTGAGTACCTTTTTCAGGTATGTTGACCAGTTTACTCTGGAAGGACAAAGTGAAACCGTGAAGTCTGAAGAAATAAAACTGTGATAAAAGAATGCGTAAAACTTTCTTATGAAAGTATTGCCCACCACTAGGTTTTCTAGGTTTTTGTTTTATTTTGTTTTGTCTGACAGTACTGGTCATTTAACCTGGAGCCTTATTACTGATACATCCTGAGCCCTAGTTTTCACTTACTATGATATTGTGAATCAAGTGTAGGCCCTCCCCATTGAGCTACATCCTCAGACCTTTTAAAACATTTTTTTTGAGAGAATTGTTCACTAAGCTGCTAAATTGCCCAGGCTGGACTTGATCTCAAAAGCTCCTACATCAGCCTCTTGTAGTACTGGGATTGTATGTATGCATCACTGTGCTGGCTGGACTTTCTGGTTCTCAAGAAAGAAATGAGCTCGTGAACTAACAGTCGAAATAACTTGGAGTTTATATATTTCCTAGTGGTAATAAACAGCACCTAATCTGTTTTAACAGGAAAAGATAAAAAAATAGTCTGTAATATTAAGAGAGCTTAAGATTAGAATTAGTTAAGCAACAGTTTATGTTCGCCTTCCCTCTTCAGTGTTCCCTCACAGATTCCTACCCCTTCCAGACCAGAGAAAGTAACTGTGCAAATGGGCTTCATGCATAAAATAAGAAAATGAATACAGAACCAAAACATTTTAGTTCAATGTTCAGGAAAGTCAGCATTAAACTAAAAGAACAATAGATGGTTCAGGGACCTAGACTGGCCTTCTCCCAGCCGTCTCCCTCTGGGTCTGACCAAGTGCTGTAACTGTGAGCCACTCAAGTATTTATGGAATGGGTGGAGGAGTAAAAGAATCTGATTGATTTGAGTTGTTTTCACAAGCATCAATGAGAACATTAAATTGACATATGCGTATGAATGCAGCACGGTATTTTAGGCCCAGAGAAGATTTATCTTTATTTTCATTGTGACTTCTATTTAAATCAAGCTGCCTTTGGGGAAAATTTAATTCACTTGCGTGTAAGCAGTGAGTAGTTCCAGACATTTATGCACAGTTCCCATTATTCTAGGGACTATATTCCTAATTTCTGGTTGGCACTGAGTTATTGGCACTTAGTATATATGGCTTGCTCTCAACTCCTGATTTTTTTTTTTTTTTTTTTTTTTTGCGGCACCGGGGATTGAACTCACGACCTTGTGCTTGCCAGGCAGGCACTTAGGCCACTGAGCTGGATCCCCAGCCCTGGTGTTTTTGAGACAGGGTCTCACTATGCAGTTCAGGCTGGCCTTGAGCTCACTTTGTAGCCTAGGCTGGTCTCGAACTCACAAGGATACACCTGTCTCTGCCTCCTGAATGCTGGGATTACAGGCGTGAGCCACCACACCCGGCTCAACTCCTGATTTGTTTGTAGCGTGGAAGGGATAAAGTTTTAGAACTTGACTTACAAGACATTTACTTAAAATTAGGGGAAAATCTTGACGATGCTATCTTCTTGAATGTCTCAGAAGCCTCTATCTCAGACATGCCCTCTTCATTCTCAGACCTGGCATTCTTCCAGGATGTTTTCTCAGAAACTGGTACCACCCATCCAGCCTATTCTGCAGGAAGGGAAAAAAGGTATCATTCTTCTCACCTCTCAACGCCCTTGTATCCAGGCCATAACCAAGTCCTGTGAACTCTTCCTCCTAAATATCTCTAAATTCTTTCTATGCCATCTCAGCATCCTCAAGTCCAAGCTTCCCCAGGTCACCTGTACTCCTGCAGACACCTCCCGATTGGCCTCCCTGTTTCCACTTGAACCATGCATCTCCTTCTCCACACAACAGAGTAAGCAACAGTAGAAAGATAGTGAACAATCTGATGATATCACCCTCCTTTAAAATGCTTCTCCTCAGCACCTCTGCCAGTCTGCCCCTCCGTTAAAGCAGTGACAACACTGGGAAGAATCGTCAGAATCGGTGTGTTCAGGAGGCTGAAAATCCACCAAAGGTCTGCAAGCTCCAGTACGCATTTATTTAAGAAAAATGGCAGGATTTGTAAATACAGAAAGCTCTACAGTGTTTTAATTGACCCTGTTTCAGTCTTCACTCTCCAGTCCACAATAATTTTGAAAACTAACAACCTCACAACTATAACTATAAAAACCAACAGACTAGCAGCTCCCAGAGAGAACAGAATGGGTTTGGCGCCCCTCCCCCCAAAGCTGTATCCTCAGAGAACTGTCATTGTTTGAACTGTCAGGTAGTTCCTCTAAGACTTACTGTGCGTACATGAGCTAGCTTGGGGCTTATTCTGTGCCCTGTCCCAAGGATATTTGTCCAAAAAAACAAACAAACAGCAGTAGTTTAACATCATAGCTACCTGAACTAGTAATACTAGTTGAAGCTAATAGGAGGACTGCCCAAAAAAACTAAATAAAAACACTGGGGACTGAGATGTCATTTGGGGTTCTGGAGAATTCCAGCACATTCTTGGGAGTCTAGAAATTCACACGTATCTCTAGGGCTTGTACATACGCCAAGAAAGACCTCAGAGGGCTGACTTTGAGCTGGTATGCAAGCAAGAAGGGAAGGCGAAGGCACACTCATAAACTGCCCGCCTCTCAGAAAAGGCTGGGAGACGTAAGAGTTACAGCATTTAAGGAAATCTGTGGCGCAGTTAGCCTTTCATTCTAAGGAGGGTCTTGGCTGGCCACACATGGCAGAGTATAGACTTCATATAATTAGTTCTGTTACATCATTGGACAAGAATAAGTGGATCTGATTTACAGACTTGCCAAGTTGTACTATTCAAATAGTCCCGTTTTCAGCAAAAAATGAGGAGCAAAGTATGTTGAACCACAAGGAGAGGACAAGATATGCAAAATGGACTAAACAAATCTATATGCCACTGAAATTAAGAATTTTTAAAAATGTTAAAATTTCAGGTCTAATGAAATCCTGTAGCAACACTTTTTTAAAAAATCCATTACACAATCTCCCTTTATTTTCTTTATCCTTACCCTTCCTAGCATCTGGTGACGACTATTTTACCCTCTGCTTCTATGAAGTAAACCTTTTTAGCTTCTATGTATGAGTGAGAACATGTATTTGTCTATGCCTAACTTCACTTAATGTAACAGCTGAGCATGGTGGTGCATGGCTGTGTAATCCCAGCACTCTAGGAGGCTGAGGAAGGGAAGATTGTCAATTCAAGTCCAGGCTGGGCAATTTAGCAACATAGTGAGACCCTGTCTCAAAATTTTAAAGTTTTTCTGGTTCCATATGAATTTTAGGATTGTTCTTTCTAGTTCTGTAAGGAATGTTGGTATTTTGACTGGGACTGCATTCAGACTTTATCAGTTTTGGAAGTATGGCCATTTTGACTTATTCTTCCTGTCAAGGAATAAGGATTAAGAGAGGCACAACAGTAAGAGGAATCCTGGGTAACAAGGCAAAGCAGGAGACATCACAATTTTGGACTTAAAGTTGTATTATAAAGCTACAGTGTTAAAAAAAATAGCATGGTACTGATATAAAAGTGGATACGAGGATCAGTGGAACAGAATAGAGGATGTAGAAACAACACAGGCACATTCAGCTATCCAGTCTTTGACAGAGGAACCAAAAACATTCACTGGAGGAAAAGATAGCCTCTTTAGTAAATGGTGCTGGGAAAACTGACCGCCCTCACTCAAAAGATTGAATCTAGATCTGTATCTCTCACCATGTACTAAAGTTAAAATGGATCAAAGAGCTGAATGTTAAAACAGAAACATTTAATCTGTTGAAAGATAAAATAGGTAAAACTCTTGAAGACAGGTTTAGGCAAGGACTTTCTGAACAGAACCTTAGCTGTACGAGAAATAGTACCAAGAATCAACAAATGAAACTGAATCAAATTAAAAAGCTTCTGCATAGCAGAGGAAACAACCAACAGAATACAACCTGGGGACTGGGAAAAAAATTTTTTTTGCCAGCTATTCCTCAGACAGAAGATTAACATCTGTAGTATATAAAGAACTCACAAAACTTGGATGCCCCCAAATTTAAAGTTCCAATCAAAAAAGAATGTGCAAGTGAAATGAATAAACACTTCTGAGAAGTACAAATGACCAATAAGTACATGAAAAAATGTTCAACATCTCTAGTCATTAGAGAAATGCCAATTAAAACAACACTAAGATTCTGTCTTATCCCCCAAAAAGTAGTTATCATCAAGAAACCTTAATAATAACAAATGATAGCAAAGATGTAGGGAAAAAGGAACCCATCTACATTATTCGTAGGACTGTAAACTAATACAACCATTGTGGAAATCAGTGTGGAGATTTCTCAAAAAACTAAAGTTAGAAATTCCATTCCTGAAAGTTACAGACATCATACCACAGTGTTGTATACATACTGGTGTTTATAGCCCCACAGTTCATATCAGCTATATCTTGGAACCAGACTGTGTGTCCGTCAGCAGATGAATGGATAAAGAAAGTGTGGTATTTATTCACAATGGAGTATTACTCTACCGTAAAGAAAGATAAGCTTGAGTCATTTGTAGGAAAATGGATGCACCTTGAGACCATAACGTTAAGTGAAATGAATCAGACACACAAGTCATTTTCTCTTGTATGAGAAGCCCAAAACGTAAAGAGCAAAGTAAAAGATAATAAGAAATAAGGGAGATAGAGCTTTTGCAATGGGAGGGAACCAAGTGATGGAAGAAGGAAGGAAAAGTGGGAGGGAAAGGGAATGAAGAAAGAATTAGGATGTATTGTGTACATGTGCCAACTTTATCTGAAAAATGTTACTATGTACTGTGAGCATGTAGTAATAAAATATAAAAAGTGGAAAACTAATTGGGCTAAGGATGTAGTTCAGTAGAAGGCCCTGGGTTCAATTCCCAAAACCAAAAGAAAAAAAACCCTCCAGCTGCACTCATGTGGCTGAAATGCCAGGTGCCTTGCTGCCGTGTCTTGGTGCTGTGGGGTTACGTGCTGCAGTAGGCTCACTGCTAGGTGTCTCCTGGTCATGCTGGTTTCCTTTCCTTGGTCTGTGCCCGTCAGTAGCTAGCTGGATCTATGGTAGTGCTGATTTTCGCTTTTTGAAGAACTTCCATTCTTGCTTTTCATAATGACTGTACTAATTTTCAGTCCTGCCAGCGGTGTATAACAGTTCCTCTTTCTCCGTCTCCTCGTCCTGTTGTTTTCTTCACTGTGCGGAAAGCCTCTTAGTTTGCTATAATCCCATTTGTCTGTTTTAACTCTTGATTCCTGTGGTTTTGGGCCCCTTGCCCAAAGCAATACTCACTATACAGTGGTACCTTGGTTCATGAATTTCTTTCTGTGATTCTTACTGCAAACCAAATTGGACAAAAACCAAGTCAAATTTCCCCATGAGGCCCACCTTGAACCTAACCATTGAACTTGACTTGGTTCTTATCCAATTTGGTTTGTGACCAGAATTATGGAAAGCATTAAGCTCATAAACTGAGGTATCACTGTACTAGTATCTCCCATCCAAGTACTAACCAGGCCCGACTTTGCTTAGCTTCCGAGATCAGACAAGATAGGGCGCATTCAGGGTGGTATGGCCATAGACCCACTGTACTAATATATATAGATAGATAGATAGATAGATAGATAGATAGATAGATATTTTTTTTTTGCAGCACCAGGGACTGAACTCACAACCTCGCGCTTGCCAGGCAGGCGCTTAGGCTACTGAGCCAAATCCCCAGCCCTTATCTCTTTGAAACAGGGTCTCACTATGCCGTTCAGGCTGGCCTTGAGCTCACTTTGTAGTGCAGGCTGGTCTCAAACTCGCAACGATCCTCCTCTCTCAGCCTACCGAGTGCTGGGATTGCAGGCATGAGCCACCACACCCGGCTTGTACTAATATCTTGAAGTATTTATCTTAGATTTTTTTCTGGTAGTTTCATAGTTTCAGGTCTTAACATAAATTAGCTTGTTTTTAATTCAGACTCGGTTGTTTGAGGTTAAAGTGTTCATTGTAACCTGCAGAATATCCACTAAGAAAATTATCTAATAAAAATGAAAAAGCAAACTAAAATGATGTACTAGAAAAATAACAATTTAAGACCAGGGATTTAGCTCAGTAGTGTAAGTGCCTGCCTAGCAAGCTCAGGGTCGTGAGTTCGATCCCCAGTGCCCCCCCCCCAAAGTAACAATTTAGCATAAAGGAAGGTGTTAATAGGAAAAGGGAACAGAAAAAGACATAATACACACAGAAAACAAATGGCAAACTCCAGACAGAAATCCCACCTTATGAATTAATTACATTAAATGGAGCCCTTTGTATGGGTGTATGCCTGTAACACCAGCACTTGGGAGGCTGAGACAGGAGGATCACTGTGAGTCTGAGGCCAGCCGTGGCTGCATAGTGAGTTTAAAGGTCAGCCTGAACTGCTTAGTGAGACCCTGTCAAAAAAAAAAAAAAAAACATTAAATGTAAGTGGACTAACTGCTAATTAGAAAGGCAGATATTGGCAAAATAGTCTATTTTTTAAATGATAGTCCAATATATGCTATCTGTAAGACACATGCTTGAGATTCAAAAGACAGAAATACATTGAAAACTAAAGGAAACTAAAGCTGTGCCATGCAACCAATAGTCAAAAGAAAGGTAAAGTGGTAGTACTAGTAACAAAATAGACTTTATAAAAAAAGTAATTGGAAATCAAGGAGGACACCTTATAATTCTGAATGGTTTGATCCATTCAGAAGAGCCTGGTTTGGTTTTGTTTTTTGTTTTTTGTTTGTTTGTTTTTTTACTGTTTTTTGAGATGGGTTGTCCAGGCTGATCTGGACCTGTTGGACTCAAGAGTCTGCCTGCTCAGCCTTCCTAGTGCTGGAACTGCAGGGGTACACCACCACCCATGGCAAGAACTAACAGTTTTGTTTCCCACCCCCCTGCACTGGGGATTGAACTCATGACCTTGCACTTGCCAGGCAGGCGCTTAGGCCACTGAGCTAGATCCCTGGCCTGAAGAACTAACAGTTTTAAAGATCCATGCATCTTACTGCAGAGTCCTAATATACTGGAGACCAGAAACCGACACTGAAAGAAAAATGGAAAATTAACCACTCTGTTTTGAACAATTGGTACCGGGCAGTTAGCGTAGAGGACTTGTATAACAAACCACCTGGACATAACCAACAATAGCAAAAATACTGTTATGTGCACACCAGATATAATAAGGCCTCAATAAATGTAAAAGGAATGAAATCATAAGTACAAAGTATATTCTATAATTACAGTGTAATAATATTAGAAATTAAAAGCAGGTGAAAAGTTGGGAAATTCACAAATATGTGGAAACAACACACTCATAAATAGTGGTGGATCAGAGAAGAAATTGAAAAACGTTCTGAGATTAATAAAAATGAAACACACCATACCAAAATCAGAATACTGCTTATTGGTTAAGGGAAAATGTGTATCTATAAACAGTTGTATTAAAAAATAAGCTCTCAGATCAACATGACATTTCATCTTAAACTAGAAACAGAACAGTAAACTAAACCAAAAACAGGCAATAGAAGAAGAAAATAAAATGTTAGGGTTGAAATAAATGACCAAAGAATAGAAAAACTAACAAAAAAGAAAATCAAAAGTTTTACTTGGACAACATCAATAAAAAGGGCCAACCTTTGGCTGGATTTGACATTATACATATTAAGAAAATAAAAAATGGTCTGGCATGTTGGCATATGCCTATAATCCCAGCACTTGGGAGGCTGAGACAGGAGGATCGCAAGTTCAAGGCCAGCCTATGCTACATAGCAAGACCCTGTCTCAAAAAAAAAAACAAAAAAAAAAAAAACCAGAAGTGGTCATATCACCCCTGACCTTGCAGAAATAAAAAAGATTATCTTGGAGTTCTGTGAACACTCTTGCTAACATATCAGATAACCTAGATAAGATGACTAAATTACCAGAACTGTAACAAGTAATTTGAATTAGTGACTTTAAAACCTCTCCTCAGGAAAATGCTAGTCCAAATGGCTTTACTTGTAAATTCTTAAAAATGTATAATGATTTGGTACCAGCCAATCCTCCATGAACTTTTCTGAAAAATAGAAAAGGAAAGAACATTTCTCACCCGATTCTTTAAGTCCATTTGTCTTGATGTAAAAACTAGATGAAGACACTACAAAAACTGAAAACCAAGAGACCAGTACCTGTTCTATATTGGTCCGCTTTCCCATTACTGATACATAATACCTGATACTAAAACATAAAGGAGAAGAAGTTTAATTTGCTCATGATTTCCAGGATTCAGTCCGTGGTCAGCTGGTTTCAAGACAAAAACGTGGCCAGGAAGCAGTGCAGGAGAACAGTACCAGAGAGAGAGAGACGAGAGACTCTCGGAAGCCATCCCCACATTCCCAGGGCAATGCCCGTAACAGAGCACCTGGGCATGCTGTTCACTAATCTTCTAGACACTTCTTAATCCAGCGAAGGTAAAGGATTAGGACTAATGATCGCTCTTGAATACAGGCACACAAATCTTCAACAGAATATTAGCAAGCCAGATCCAGCAACATACAAAAAAAGGATTATATGCCATAACTTAATGGGATTCATCCCAGAATGTAAAGCCGGTTTACCATTGGAACACAGTAGATACACTAAATATCTTTGATAAATGGATAAATTGGAAAAAGTGTAAATTATTGTGGCAATGAATAATTTCTCCAAATTGATACTAACTTTAGTCCAAGTTGTGTGAAGCTGTGTTTTTAATGCTTCTCAGTCATGTATGTAAATCATCAGAGAGTCCTGTTAAAATGCAGGTCTGACTTGGTAGGTCTGGATGGAGCTTACCAGGTGCTGTGGATCTGGCCAGATCCAGGTGACATTGGAGCTGCAGGCCCATGAGCCATACTTCAGACAGCAAGGCTTATTCTGAAGATGAATGTAAAACTAAGTGTACCTTGTTTTTTATTGTGACTGTTAAGACAGAAGAAGCTAAAGAGCATTTCCTTCTGACTCAGGAGCCTGAGCCAAACTCAAGGCACTCACTGTACCTTTTATTAGCTTGTCCCTGAGCTTTCTGGGGCATGTTTCCAGTAGGAATGTTTAGAGATTATACTAATAGGAGCTAATTACATGTTAGGACATCCCTTTACGGTACTTGTGAAAGATACAGATCTCTCGCTCACTACCTTCATCACAGACACGGGGCTGCTGAATTATGCTTAGCTCTGTCTGGAAGCAGACACCTTTCCATGCTAAGTCAAGTGAAAGCTAGCCAGTTCATATCTCCTTTCCTGTGTTTGTTGCTGGTGTATGGAAGGACATTTGACCCGCAGGGGAGATGACGGGGTCTCTCTGTTGCTCAGGCTGGCCTCAGATGCCATGGCTCAAGTGATCCTCAGCCTCCTAAGCAGCTGCAAATACAGGCTTGCACGGTGTACCTGGCTAAGACAGTTACGTGTTGGTCTTATCCTACGATTTTGCTATACTCAAGTGCCAGGAGAATTTTTTTATAGATTTCTTAGGGACTTTCTGACACAAATCATGATGTCACCTGGAAAAAGTGACAAGTTTATTTCTTCCTTCAGCAAGTATTCTTACTTCTTTTGTTTGTCTCTGTCAGCAGGGCCTCACTATGTAACCCAGGTTGACCTTGAACTCGTGGCAGTCCTCCTGCCTCAAGCTTCCAAATGTGATGACAGGCATATGCCACCATTCCTGGCTGTTACTTTTTTTTAACTTTATTTCTCCCGCTAGAACTTTAATTACTATGTGTGCTCAGTAGCTGGGTTAAGAGTAGATATTCTTATCTTGTTGCTGATCTTAGAAGGAAAAGCATTTATGTGCCATAAAGTATGCTAGCTGTAGATATTCTTACAAATAATCAAATTGGCGTTCTCTGTCTAGTTATCTTTTCTCTCCTTCCTTCCTTCCTTCATCTCTCTCCTGTCCTCCCTTGCCCTCCTGTCTCTCCTCCCTTCCACCTTCCCTCCTTTCGTCATGAGTGGTTACTGAATTTCATCACTTTTCCTTATCCATTGACATGTATGGTTTCTCTTTTGTAGCCTCTTAGTATCATGTGTTACATTGTTTAGTTTTGAAATATTGATTTGTCTTCCTTGTATAGTCGGATAAACACAGTCTTGCATGAAATTTGTCAGTCTTATTGAGCTTTCAAAGAACTAGCTTTTTTGTCACATTGGTTTTTCTTTGAGTTTTTTGTTTTGTTTTGTTTTTATTTCTGCACTGAGATTATTTTTTTCCTTCTGCTTGCTATGGGTATAATTTGTTCTTAAATATAAAATTAGGTTACTACTTTGAAACTTTTCCTCTTTAATATAAGCACATGGTGCTACAAATTTCCCTGGCAGCACTGCTTTTGCTACATCCTACAATTTTTTTTTTCTTTTTAGGGCATGTGCCACCAAAGCAAGCACTTTCAGAAATCTTTATGTATTACATTTTTTTTTTCATTCAGTTGCAGCACATTTCATTTCACTTGTGACTTTCTGTTTGACTAATGGTTATTTGAAGTACATTGTTCAGTGTGCAAGTGTTCATAGATTTTTTTCTGTTACCTTTCCACTACTGATTTATAGTTTGATTCATTCATGGTTGGGGAATATACCTAATATAATTTTATCTTTGTTAAATTTAATAGGCTTTATTTTAATAATTTATTTTATGAAAAAAATTTGAAAACAAAATAGAATGACAATAGTTAATACTGTACGTATTATCTTCAAAGTAGTTACTCAAAGCACAAATATGGGCGTAAAAAAGCCTCCAAAACGATATTAGCGCAAACCTTTCTTTTTAGTGATCTAAGAGAAACTAGCAGTATAACTATCTTGTATTTTTTTCCTTTTCCTTTCAATTCTTTCCTCTTTTTCCCACCCTAGTTCCTCTTTCTTTTGACCAATTAAAGATTAGTCATTTAAAAGCATCAGGATAGATGAATAGCCAATGCCTCTCCACTCTTAATGTTGTTCCTAGTTTGAGGAAATGGGGTTTCTGCATCCGTATCACATCATAGAAGCTACCTGGTAGTCTGGCATTGGCTGCCTTTTGAGCAAAAGAAGGATGGTATTTTTAACTGAGTTACAAGATTATATCAGTAATCACACTAATAGTAATGGTAACAGTAAACACTATTCTTCATTGAGCTCTGATGTTCACTCTCCTTACTGTGTTTAGACAGATATAGAACTAATCATTCTGTATGAATTATCTCAGTGCAGCAGTCAGCTGAGGTCCCATTGTTCTCATGATTTCTCAGATGCAGACATTGTGTAGCTAGAGGTGAGAGCCGAGTAACTGCGTTCTTAAGAGTGCGCACCCTGCCACAGGCTGCACACATGCCTGGGTGAGTGGCAGTAATGCCAATGAGATTCTGTGAGGATTTGAGCAGGCACTTCCAGATTAGGGCACTTGGTGCTGAAGGCTGGGCTTTGACTTGAGAGGTGCGAGTTTGCTGGCAGTGTTTTGAGGAGTGGCAGAAGAGACACTTGAGACAGCCTGATGTGTGCACTGTCCTGTTGGTCACTGTTGCAGCTCTGCACGCAGAGTACCTTCCCCCCGGTTCACACTCCTCGTGAGTGATGGGCTTGGAATTCAGACTCAGGCAGTCTGATTGCAGAGGCTGTTCTCATAGTCCTTCTGTGGAGAGGCTGCTGCACACCAGGCACATGCTTGGCAGTGGCCTGCCTCCTGGAGTGGACATCATAGCGAAGGCGAGAGCCAGTGAGCAGCAGAGAGAGACTGTCTGTAAAGACAGGGCCTGCCCTAAACTGGGGTTCAGGGAATGTTTCCTCGAGGAAATCCACGCCAAGGCATGGAGCCAGCCAGGCAAAGCCTTCTGTGCAGTGCAGGCAGAACTAGCGAAGGCCTGGAGGTAAGGTTGCTGCTGTCAAGGTCGGAATCCCTGAGTGGAGAGCAGCAGAGCACTGTGTCTTGGGGTTGCAGGCATCCAACAGAGCCTTCTCAGCCCTGCTTTTCATGCCGACTACCCTGAGAGCCCTGGGTGTGTGTGTGTGTTAATTGGACCATTTGTGATTTTAAAGCATCTCTCTAGATACTGAACAGAGGAAGGAGTAAGGTGAGGGACCAAGGAAGCACGGCCACTTTTTCAGCTCCAAGGATGGCGTGGGGAAGACAATAAAAAGGTCACACTTCCAGACTACTTCTGTGTCCTAAGCTTTCCAC
>RJWT010011373.1:0-23353 GCA_004365215.1 Cuniculus paca
TTTGCAGTACTGGGGATTGAACCCACCCCTTTTTTTTTCAGACAGACTCTCTATGTAGTCCAGGCTGGCCTCGAACTCACTGAGATCTTCCTGCCTCTGCCTCTTGAGTGCTGGAGTAATAGGCATGCGCCACCATGCCCAAGGCCTTCGTATTGAACTATTTCCCCCGCCTTCTTTCATTTTGAGACAGGGTTTTGCTAAATCACTAAATCGCCCAGGGCGGGCTTGAACTTGAGATCCTTCTGCCTCAGCCTCCCGGAGTGCTGGGATTACAGGTGTGCACCACCATGCCTGGTCTGAGTATGAGTTTTGGTGAACTTTGAACCCCTCTTGGCCCAGTGGCTGGTGGGCTGTGAGAAGAGATGCTAGGTAGGGCCTCTGGTCTGAGTGGAGGGGACCCCCTTGGGCCCCGGCCCTGCAGCCATCCTGCTACACTGCACACATCTGGAGTGCGTTCCACCCTCAGCTCAGGTCCACATCTGGAGACCAAAGCCGGCTTGCCGGCGAAGCAGAGCATCTGGACCCGGAGAGCCGTGGCTGGGTTAACGCAGCCCATCTGGGCCCCTGGCTGTGCTCCGCCCGTCTCAGAGATGCTGGCTGCACATCTGGAGGGCTGGAGCCCGGCCTGCCGCTGGCGGCTGCTCTGCCTGGGGTCCTAGCCTGAGGCAGGGGTCCCGAGTGCCCGGCACTCACCCTGCTGTCAGGATGACGCCGCTCTCGGCCCCGCTTCCTGGTGCAGCCTTGGAAACAGCTTTGCTGTGACCTGTGCTGGACACATGTCCCCTGCCCTAAGTGCTGACAGCTGTCACTCTACACCAGCCCACCAGGCAGCAGCCCGCTGGCCTCACTTGAAAGCCTCAGAGACCCCCTGGATTGTCAGTCTGCACCCTGCCCCTGTAGCCTCAGGTGCTGCAGGGGGTGCCACCTCCTGGCCCTTCCTGGAGTGTCCTTCTCCCTTCCTCCTTCCCGGGCAGCACCTGTGCTCGGCAGGACGGGGTTGGATGTCACCTCGAGGCCGCAGACTGCGAGAAGAGGGGGAAGTGGGTGGACGTGGGGAGAGGCCAGCCCAGGGCAGAGACCCACCAAGGAAGCGTGCGGGGGTGCCCTTGACTTGCTCCCCGTTGGTGGGCTGAGAGTCCTTACGACCTCACTGGGCACACGTGGCCTCCATGAGTGGAAGCCTGAGGGAGTCTGAGGTCATCGGCACTCTGAGGTAGTGAGCTCCCTGTCACAGGGAGATCCAAGCTGGCGCCGCTGCTCTATGTCAGGAATGCAGCACAGATCCTTCCCACGGGAGCCCGAGGCTGCTGCACAAACCCTGGCACTATTCTGAAGCCCGTGATTCCCAAGGTTCTAGGGTTCTGTGCTGCAGCCGCCTCGGCCTGAGCCTGTGATGACAGAAGGCTGAAGCGGGGTGGCCAGCAGCCAGACACTTGGCACACGGAGTGGCTGGGCATGAGGGGTGCAGAGGGACACGGGAGAGGAGCAGCCCACAGCCCGGGCACTTGCGGCCTTCGCAGCATGGCTTCTGCTCCAGGGCTGCATGAGGCCTGGGCTGTGCCCTCGGAGCCTGGCTCGTCTGCATCCCGCGGTCCGGCCTTATCGCAGCATCACTGGCCGAGTGCAACGGAATCCTGTGTTGCTGAACCTCCAGCCCAGGGCCCTGGAGCGGCAGGCAGCAGAAACCGCAGCGCTGCGTGCCTCCCTCTCTACCTCCCTGCTGCGGAAAATGTGAGTCAACACCGTTCAGGCCGGAGACACAAATAACAAATAACAAGTGCGAGCGCTGATGGAGGCCCCTGTGGGCCAGATGCCCCTCTGGGGGCTCTACTGGGTTGACTTATTCCAGTTGCCCCATATGAAGAACTGTGGCCATTGGCAGCCCATTTCACAGATGAGGAGACTGAGGTTCAAAGCCTGGGATTCAAAGCAGGCAGCACGCCTGCAAAGCCCACGGTGTTCATCCCTGCTCTTGCTACCTCTCTGCAAGCTGGGGTAGCTTCAGGCTTCCCAGAGCCCAGTCTGGTATCCCTGCTCCCCAGCTGTTGCCATCTTCACCCTGGTCCATGGGGGTGGCCGGGATGACAGGTAAAAGGGCAGAGAGCCCTTGCAAACTGGAGCAGGGAAGGGGCCAGGTCACAGGGTGTCCTGAGGGTCCTTGGGCCAGGGGGCGCAGCAGGGACGAGAGACTATGCAGGTCATATTTCCCAGGGTGCCCTGGCCTGGCCGGGCTGGAGAGGCTGAGGCAGGAAGGAGTGATGCGGGTCCCCTCCTGCAGTCCCAGAGGTCTTGGCCGTCTTGGGCACTCAGGCTGAGGAGCTCGGGCAGAAGCCTGGAGGCCGAGACGAATGTGACTCTGGGCTGTGGTGCTGTGGTCGTAGCCTGGGAGGATGTGTCCTGCCTTAGTCCTGGGGACAGGAGACTGGTCCTCCGGGTAGCCTTGGTCACTGTGCCCCTGCAGGCTGGCTCACCCAGGGCTGTCACCTGGCCCTGCCTGTTGGGGTGGCGGGGTCCCAGCCTGGGCTGAGGTTCCTGATGTACTCTGAGCGGCCAGGTCTGCTAAGAGAAGCCGAGGCTGTGGTCTCACCGGGGTGGTCCTAGGCTCATTCCATTAGTGTCTCCATGGGTCACTAGCAGTGTCCCCACAGCCACCCCAGCCCTGGGCAAGGAGACGGGCTCCAGAAGGTGGAGTCCTGCCCTCCTCCCAGGCCAGCCTGGGGTGCTGGGGACCCCCTCCTGTTATTTCCACTCCCAAGCCTGGGACACACTGGGGCAAAGGGTGCTGACCGTTCTCTCTACCCGCAGCCCCTTCTGGAAGCCCTGGTGCCAGCCTCTGGGTCGGAGCACAGGAGCACTTGCTTGGTTTGCTTTCCGATTGTGCCATCAGCAGGCCTGGTGTGTGGGGTCACTCACAACCTGCCCCTGGCCTCAGTTTCCCCATTAGAGGAATCAGTTGAACCTGAGATGTTTACCGACTTTCCGGCTCTTGATAGGGTAGAGCACACCCCGTGTCTTGGGTGTCTCAAAGCAGCAGAGGCCCCGGGCTGCTCACCAAGCTGTGGCTGTGCCAGTCCCCTCAGCTGGGCCCAGTGAGCCCCACTCTCAGCGGAGCCCCATGGGACCTGTTAGAAATGCGGAGAGCCAGGGTGTCCCCGCCCCGCCTCCTCTCTCTCCAAGGCGGAGCGCCTGTGAGTTTATTGGGGAATGAACTCTCCCAAACAGATCAGGCCGGTCAACAAACAGGCGACCAAAACAACCAGGAAAGATTACGAAACCCAGATCGAGGGAAAGAGGCCACCCGAAGCCTCTCTCCAGGACGAGTGAGGGGCGGTGAAATGGGGCCAGCCTGTGGGTCAGAGCCTGTTGGCCGAGGCTATTTTTGTCCTGTCTGGGGGGTGGGGGCTGACGAAATCCCCCCTGCTTTTACCAAAACACTTTCCCCTCCATGTGGTTCGGATTCGTTGTCACTTAACTCATCACTCAGGGCCTGGAGCCGCGCCCCTCCCCCTCCAAGAAAAAGACAAAAACACACAGCGTCTGGCATGCGGGCAGGCGAGGTGGGCGTGAGGGCCTGTGACAGACAGGCTGGCCACTGTGACCTCAGCTGCCCCTACAGCCTCCGCCTGTCTTAGCCCTGGTGTCCTCCGAGGCCAGCAGGGCCGGCCACTGTCCAGCCCCACTGGGACCCAGGTGGGACCTGGGGGTCACCAGCAACTTCCCCTCCTCATCTCCACTCCCGGAAGTTCCCCTGTCCCACAGGTCAGCACGCAGGGTGGCTCAGGGGTCACCCTGGTGTCACAGGGGGTGTGTGTGCACCCTGAGTGAGGAGGGGCCAAGCTTCTGCTCTTCAAGAATGCGGGCTCACACCTGGCATCGGTCACCTTAGCTGGATGTGGCGGTCAGCAAGGGACAAATCAGAGAGACTGGGCAGGGCAGCTGGGTGGGGAGGCGCCAGAGGGCATTTGAGTTTTCATAAACAGGACAGGCAGGTGCACAGTGACTCAGGTCTGTCCCCCTAGCACACTGGGAAGCTGAAGCAGGAGGATTGCCATGTTCCAGCCCAGTCCAGGCAACTTAGACTCAAACGATGAAAGGGCTGGGGATGCAGCTCCATGCAAAGGTGCTGGGTCCCATCCTCAGTACTGCAAAAACAAAACAAGCGTGCGGACGGGGACCTCTGCTTTTAACGAACTGTGCACTGACCCTGCCGTGTTAGGGCGTCACAGCTGTGGTGCCCTGGGGATCAGGTGTTGCCACTTCTGCACCTGTGTCCAAGCCCTTAGCTTGGCTAACTCAAAGCTGGTGCTCCTCGGGGGAGTCTTTGGGGGACAGGGCAGCGCCTCCAACTCCCTGCATGCCCCTCTCTTCTTACACTGGGAGTCTCGGGACCAGCACCCTGCAGGCCCCAAACACAGGGCACTTGCTGAGCGAATGAGCACCCTTTCCAATCAAGTCAGTGCTCCTTTGTTATCTCTGGGCCAGATTAACCCAGGGTCACTCTGATAAATACTGACAATGTGGTGTTTGCATGTCTCACTACTGGGGACAGGACCCCGTGTCTGAATCAGCCAGGAAGGCCCTGCCTTCCCCTGTTCTTCACCCGCATAGACCCCTCTGGGTTTGGTAACCTACTGCTGGGCTGCCCCTGCAGCCTCCGTCTACACAGGGTGGAGCCCCGGAGCTGGCTTTCCTGGGCAGGGCCGGGCAGTTCCTGGAGTGCAGGGCTGTTTGGGTACAAACATTTCCCTGTATTGTCTTGCTTCTCAAGGCGGCCAGGAGTCGAGTGGGAGGCAGGGCGCTGTAGCGATGTTTTCTCTCCTGACCCCAAAGAGGACCAGAGCCCCTGAGGCCCTGGGGCTGCAGAAGGACAGAGTGTGTGGGAGGGGCACCTGGGCAGGGTTGGGGTCAGCTGTAGATATGAGTTCACCTGGGGATTCGAGTCCAGCAAAGGACAGGGCAGGACATTCGGGGGGAAGCCGGGAGATTCCCATCTTTCCTTGCTGGCTGGAGCGATACAAGGCCAGCCTCCCGCCCAGCTGAGGAAGCTTGTCCCTCCTCCTAGGCTTCTTCCTGACACCTTTCTAGAGATGGTGGCAGCGAGATGGGGTCTCCTAGAGGTCGAGGGAGAGACGTCCATCTTCCTGCCTCAGCCTCCTGGGCGCTGGGATTATGGGCGTGCACCCCCCAGGGTTAGCTGGGGGTGTGTGGACTTGAAACATCAAGTCACCCCACAGAGGTGGTGGCTGTGGGTAAAACACTTCTGTTTTTATGTTGAGCGTTTGGTACCGAGGGGCGTTGATCATGCGATGTTTCGGATGCTGACCTAGTGCAGAGATGCAGCCACACGATTTGTCCTCTCTTCCTAGGCCTGAAGAGAGCTGAGACAAGGAGGTTAGACTGACCTGGTCCGTGTTTCTGACTTGTTCTGGAAACCTAAGACAGAGTTAGGTCACCTGTGGCCAGTGTTGGGCGAGACCCAGGCAGCTGGGAAACCCTCCAGCGGCCCTGCAGTTTTGGAAAGGGCCATCCGGCTTCAGGAGGGATCCGATTCCAAGAGGAGGATTCTGGGCTGAGTCAACAAGACTCAGAACATGCTGGGCTCTCACCCTGCAGCTTCCTGTCACCTCCCTACAGCGGGTGTCCCTGGACCCCACGGGCGGGCTCAGTTCTGTGTCAGACTCTGGGTCCTAGCCTGGCTGGAGTGAGGGGATTTCTGGAGGCGGTGCTCAGGTGACTGGCATCCGAGCCAGCTCGCAGGCCTAAGGATGGAGCTCAGCCTGGCTCCCAGGCCTCTGGTCACTTCCTCTGCGGTGTGATTGCACCCTGAAGCCTTCGCCTGATGCCGGGCTTCCCTAGCTCTACCCTCCTGCCTGGCTGCTGGTCTCAGTCCGTTGTGTGGCACGCTGTGTTGCCCTGGAGCTCTCCTGTCATCAGCTTTCCGGTCCTCTTTGAGAGGCTGAGTCCCGGCCCGACCTGCAGAAGGCTGTCCTTGCAGGGCCAGGAGCCTGAGCACCTGCTCCTTCTCAGCAGGCGCCGCCTTCAAGATTCTTCTGTCCCTCCCGAGTGCTTGGGTCCCCTATGGGTAAGAAGGAAGCATCCTCCTCGGATCTGGAGCTAAAACCACGCCTGCTTGAAATGCACACGCACGGTGCCCGTTCATTCAGTGAGGTGAGCGCTTCTAGTGACCTTTGCTGAGCTGCCAGCGGTCGCACCTAGGTCGCAGTTCTGGGACTTGAACAGTCTCCCAGACGACTTGTTATGTAATTACCTACCCATCCTGGGGTTCCCGACCCAGTAGGTGTGGAGAATCTGCCTTTCTGACGAGTTCCAGGTGATGCTGATGCAATGACTTGGGGACTACGACTTAGAGTGGCTGATGTGAGCCGGGTCAGCTCCTAGCACGGGCCATTGAATCCAGGGGCGCCTGGACAGGGCAAGGCTTAGGGAAGAACTCAGATCTGGGGCAGGAGGGCAGATGTGACGGATGGGGGCAGACAGGCCCATTGAGGCGACTGGGGACATGGAGGCCAGGCCGGGCCCCGGTGTGAGGGTCTGGGACAGGGGAGAGGCAGTCTGAGGAAGTCTGGGGCTGTGCCGAGGCGGATTGGGCCGCAGCCCGGTGCACCTGACCCCGGGGCTGGGAACAATGGCCGGGCCGGCGCTGGCTGGCCGGCTGCCACCGCACATCTCTGTTTTCCTTCTCAGCTCCCATCTCCAAGCCCTCCTAGCCTGAGTGCCTTCTCAGGCGGCCCATCTCGTCCGCTGGCTGGGACGGCGCATTCCTTCCTGCTGATCTCTTCCTGCCACCGCGCTGCGGCTGGCCTCGAGCTCACGTTCTCACACTGTGGCACAGCGGGGTGGGCAGAGGCTACCCAGGACCCACGCCCCTGACAGGGACCATGGAGGGTGCCCCTCAGACTGGGGATTCCCCAGTCTTATACCTGTGGCTCCTGCCCCTGCATCAGTGGCTGCACCCCACATGGGCTGTGCCCTCATGGAGGAGGGGACTTTGTGGTCCTGTCCCCTCCCCTGCGCCCATCCTCCTTTCCTTGCAAGACCTGTGAGGGTCTGTGTCCTCCAGGGCAGTCCTGCCCAGCCCCTCTCATCTGTCCACATAGAGGGCCAGGCTGTGACCCCTCTGGTAAACCCACAAGGGCCAGTGCTGGCCAGGGGGACACAACATGCTGGTGTCCTGAATTCTCCTTCCCACCCAGGACCTGGGTGGCCTCAGTGTCCCAAGGACCTGGGGCCCCGTCTGACAGTGAAGGGGCTGGTGCTCAGGTCCTGCTGGGCCAGGGCTCTGCCTTGGGGTCAGGTTCAGTCTGGGGTTGGTGTCCACATCCACACTAGGCCTGGAGCTGGGATTAGGGTTACTGCGGATGCCGTGCCAGGCTCAGGAATCAGCCTGTGTTCCCAGGTTGGAGCTCAGTCTAGGGGTGGAGCCAGACGTCCGGGTCTTGTTGGGCTCAGGGCTGATCTGGGACCTAGTCTAGGGTTGGGATCTGTGTGTTTCAGAGTTCAAGTGAGAGTTTAGCCTGGGGTGGGGCTCAAGGTTGGTGTCAGACAAGATGCAACTTGTGCTGGGCACAGGGCCCTTGTGGGAGCTGAAGGGGACAGGCATGTGTTGAAGGTGGCCCCTGTCCCCTCCCTCCTGTATTTGTGTCCCTGCCTGCAGCCCACACCAGCTGGTCTCTGACCCCCGAAAGGATGCACGCTGCGACATCACGTGAGGGGTGGGAAGGCGACAGCCTTAGCCGGGACAGCATTCCCTGCTCCCCCGTGGCTAATCGTGGCCCTCCACAGTGTCCCCGATACGCAGCCTCGGAACTGCATGGGCGTGGCTTTAATACTGGGGCCCAGGCTTGGGGCCACGTGAGGGCTCAGGCAGCCACGCAGGACCCAGATGCTCCCCAGCTCCTGCCCTGTCGCCAGCAGGATCCCACGGCACCCCTAGGAGCTTTGCATGTGGGCTGCAGGTCCCAGGCGCGGGTGGCGCTGGGCCCAGGGTTCCTCTCTCACTCGCTCAGCTCGGCCCCCTAATCTGGCCTCGTCCTGTCAAAGCCGCAGACACAAAAGAGAACCCGATTGACGTCAGGAGGGGCGCCCACAGGGCCTCTGTCTCTCCCAGAAGTTTGGCTCCCGTGTTCCATGCCGGATGTCTGTGGTTTTTAAAAGGTGAAAATGGCCCCTGGCCCTCATTCTGCGTCTCCACCGAAACCTGGCTGAATGGAAGGTGGGCTCTGGGGTCCCTGGTCTCCCCTGGCCCCCGTGTGCATGCAGACCTCTCCTCCTGGCCCTCCCTCTGTCTCTGGCAGCTCCTGGCCCCCTGGCCTCCTAACCTCCTTTTCTGCTGACCGAAGCTCCTGGGTCGCCCTGATTTGCCTGGCTTGTGGATCTCTGGGTACCACCCTTCCCCTGGAGCCTCAGGACCTGCCTTCCTGCCTTCTGCGGCCTCTGTACCCAGCGCAGGGCCTGGCACATAGTAAGTGCTCAGTAAACCTTCTTGAGTCAGGGCGGATGGATTCCTCCTTGAACTTGTCTCTCTGCTCACACTTTGCCCCCAATTTGCTGATGCCCACCGGTCTCTGAGAACTCTCCTGTGGCTGCTGGGAGGAGCCAGGGCAGGGGTAGGCGAGGCTGCTCCTTGGGAGAAGCTGCTGGTCAGGCCCTCGGTCAGTGTGACCTGCCCCGGGCAGAGTGTGGACTCTCTGTACGTGTAGAGGACTCGGTGGCCAGGATTGCTCAGGGTCAGCACAGGGGCAGCAGGCTCGTCTTGCCCCTCATTGCCTGCCCCGGGGACCAAAGCCTTCTGTGCCCTTGGAGGACGGCTGCATGCAGAGGACTTGGGTCAGCTTCTCCCCTCACCCTTTCAGCTTCTGCAGTGACCTCGAGATCACGGCTGCACTTGGGTTCCATGGTTGTCTGGACTATGAAGACAGCCCCTTTCCTGGGCCAGGGTCGCTCACTGCATGGTCCGTCTGACCGTGGCCTCAGTTATCCATCTTCATGACCGAGTCTAGGCTGCAGTCACCGGCTACTCCCTGCATGCTTCCTCTCCCCGTCCTTCCCTGCTCCTCTGCCCCTGCCAGCCCCAAACCGTGTCTCTGGCCCCTCCTCAGGTGGCCCGCTAGGTACCCCACTAGGATTGGGGGTCTCCTAGTGGTGGTCAGTCCAGGCTGCCCCAGCCCAGTCCTCAGAGCACTGCACCATGCATGTCTGAATCTCAAGCCACTGCATGGCCAGGTGGGAGGCGACTTCCTTGTTCACATTGTGTCGGAGACACCATGGGGGCAGGGACAGGGGAAAGGACAGCTGTGAGGTCACACAGGCAGCTGGAGCTCACCCCAGGAGCCTCTGGTTCTGCTCTGCAGTTTTCCTTACATGGATCTTTTGCTGCCTCTGCCAAGCGTCACCCGGGTGAGCTTCAGAGAAGTGACCAGGATTTCCTCCCTCTCCCAGCCCTCCGAGCCATGGGTGCCACCTGCTTTCTGCTGCCCTGTCTCTCTCTCTCTCTGTCTCTCAGTCTCTCTCTCTTTTTCTTTTTGCCCCAGTTTGCCCACATGTAGAACGAAGGCACTGAACTTGCTGATTTCCAAGGCACAGCTGTGCAATTAGGATTTGTTTGGGGAAGCTGAGCCAGGATTTTGGTGGTGCCAGCGCAGAGTGTCACTAAAAGAACTCAGGAATGGGGAGGTGGCAGTCCTAAGAATCGTGCCGCCGTCCCCAGTAACTGTGTGGCCTCCAGCAAATCCCATGCTGAGCCCTGGTTTCTTATAAAACAGGGAAACCAGCCAGGTCCGGCTGCCTCCAGGGACTGTTAAATTCATTGTAGCTTAGAAGGTGCCTGCAAAGTTGGCCGCAGCATGCAGGTGGATACACAGAATCCGTCCCTTGCAGCCCCGCACGCAGCACTGGGCCGGGCACATGACCGCACAGGCGCCCTGCCGAGGGAACGTGGCAGGTGTCTGGACGCGACATCCCTAGGCGACTTGTGTGGGCAGCTTTCCCAGCAGCGTGTGCTCCGTTCCCAGCCGGTCCTACTGCCGGGGCTGGGACAGCCCCCCTGCCCGTGGGAGGGGTCGGGGCCACTTGGCACCGGCCCAGGCTGGCCGGCCTCCCACTGCATGTTTTGTTCGCAGAGTTTGGAATGTCCTGGGACGCGGCGCTCGGTTCCCTGGGGGACACGGTGGTGCCATCGCCTTGATCTCATCGCTGGACAGGTCTCCTTCATTCCAGCTCGGGACTCGGCAGGCTCCCAGCCGCAGCTGCTGCCAGTCCCGGCCCGTCTGTGTCTGTCCCAGCGCTGGCAGCTTTGAGCCTGCAGCTGGGAGCCGGAGGGCTTCCCAGGGGAGGTTCCTCCAGCCGGTCTGCGTGGGCCCTGGCTGTGCCGCCGACCTGGACCTCCTCATGTCTTCCCAGCTGCCTCCCATCACAGCCTCCTTTGCTCGTGACCCCTTTGCTGGGGCCCGAGGGCTGCTTGGAATGATGTTCTCAGGACCCAGAGTCTCGGGACAGCCCAGAGCGTGCCAGCTGCCCCTATTTCTGTTCCCTGTAGCAGGACAGCCTGTGCAGAGCGGGGCGCCTGCTCAGTGCTGGGATGCAGTGGGTGTCCCAGACCTAGAAAGATGCTTGCATGGGTATCAGAAACATGCCTGGGCTTGGGGAAGATATGCAGGGTGGATTCATTGCAGGCTGATGTTGGGGGGAAGCCAGGGTTCTTGCTCAAAAGGAGCCCCAGCTTTACCGGGCCAGTTCACAGCTCTGGCACACCTGGCTCACGCCACTGCGCGCTGCCTGGGCTGCTGGGGACTCTGACCCTGATCTGGCCCCACACACCCAGCTTGGGGCCCGCCTGGCTGGAGAGAGGGGAGGTACAGGTGGACCTGCTGTGTCAGACACACGGGAAAGCAAATTCGTGTCCACACACACGTGGGCTCTGGAAGAACCTTCATCTTTGCTGGTCAGGTGCACACCCGTCTCATACTCGGCCACTCTGGGATGGCCAGACAGGCACACCCCACCTGGGCACACCTGGCTGGGATGTCAGCCAGGGTCACTGTGGTTGTGCAAAGCAGAATCCCCCCTGGGTGGGTGGGTGGGGGATGGAGCCCCGGACAGTCCCCTGTAGTCTGTCCTCAGCTGGGGCAATCCCTGCCTGATGTAGGTCAGCATCCACCCTGGGGGTTTGGGCAAACTGTGTTCTTTCCACACCATTAATGAGGAGCCTAAATAAGTCAGTCCCTCTGGACAGCCCTCCAGCCCCCAGCCCCCGGTGGCCTGGCTGGGGCTGTTAAGATTCCCAGTGTTTATGACCTCCCTGGCCTTGCAGACAGACTCCTCTCTCTAGCTGTTGGAATTAATTTTGTGAATCAGAAAAGGGGGGCCGAAGCTTGTTGGAATCCAGGACGATGACATCTCTGCCTCCCCCTGTGGCGAGTCACATTCGCTAATTCTATAAAACAGCCTCTGTGTCCAGCCCAGCCTGGGGCCGCCTGCCTGGCTCGGGCAGCCTCATGTCTTTGCTATGTCCTCCCCCCAGGAGGGGGCTGGCCCGGGCCCCGATGATTCAGGCCCCCTGACACCTTGAACTGATGTCAGTGGGAACCGAGGCTGCAGGCCCCAGGACCTTTTGGCTGGTCGCCTGGGCCCGCGCCCTGCACGAGGCTTGGCCCTGGCTTGTGCCTCCCGTGACCTTTCCATGGACGAGGCCTGGCTGGGAGACGAGACCAGGCTGTGGCACTTTTCCCTCACGCCGTCCCCTCAACTGAGCGCTGCCCGCACTGGCGCCGAGCCGTCCCTCGGCCCTTGGCCTCCTCTGGTTTCGAGGACTTGTTCTAAAATTAATGTGGGGGAATTCGGGGAATTCATGAGCAAGTTCCCTGAGAACCGAGGCTGCTGTGGGGACGAGTGTCCCTGCTTCCTCCCACCCTCCCCCAATTTTCCTTTTCTTAATTTCCTGTACGGACTGGCCCTTGCTGGGCAAACTCATTCCATAAAGGGCACAGCAGGACGACTGTACTCTACACATGGGCTGAGGCCATTCTCCCTTCACTCCACGGTGGAAAATTCTCCAAGAGCAGTCTCTCATACCAGAGTCTCATAAGTCACTGAATATAGGATTTGCAAAATATTTTCTTTCATCCTCTGGGCTTTAAAATTTTTTTCTTGATTGTGCCCTTTGAAGCTTTTAATTAGATAAAGTCCAATGTATCTATTTTTTTCTTTTGTTTCTTGTACTTTTGGCATCATATCTCAGAAATCATTGCCAAATCCAACATCACAAAGATTTATTTCCATGTTTTCTTCTAAGAGTTTTTATAGTTTTAGCTCTTATTTTAGGTTTCCAATCCATTTTATTAATTTTTGTATATGGTGTGAGGTAGGGGTTTGGTTTCATTTTTTTGCATCTGGAAATATAGTGGTCCCATCTATTATATAATCTTGGTGTTTATGGCCCCCCGGCCCTGCCAAGTGATTCCTCTTTCCCTGTTGAATGGTCTTGGCACCTTATGTGATGATTTATTTCTCAATTTCATTCTCTTGATTTATATGTCTGTCCTTACTGTAGCTTTGTCTTGAGTTTTGAAATCAGGAAATATGAGTCTTCCAACATTGTTCTTTTTCAGGATTGTTTTGGCTATTCAGGGTCCCTTGAAATTTCATATAAAATTTTTAGGTTTTTGGGTTTTTCCATTTCTGCAGAAAATACCACTGGAATTTTGATAGGGGTTGCACTGAATCTGTTTTTGTTAGCATTGTCATCAGCTTTGGATAGAATTGTCATCTTAATAATATTAAGTCTTCTGCTCCATGAACATGGGATGTCTTTCTGTTTATTTAGATTGTTAAATTCTCTAATGATGTGTTTCAGTCTTTGGTGTATGAGTGTTATATTTCTTCTGTTCAATTTCCTAAATATTTTATTCCTTTTAGTGCTTGCTGCAAATGAAATTTTCTCAATTTTTTTTTAGATTGAGTAATTTAAAACAGGGTTTGATAAAAAGCATTATCACAAACATTATTTAGAAACAAATATGTCAAGACCCCACTTACATAAAGTGAGATTCACCTGCGACACTTAGCCTAAGTCAGTTGATGTCAGGCGTCTGCTCCTCTACTATTCTTTTTCTGTCTTGGTCACTGTTTGGGTCTAGATTTCCAGGTTGACATTTCCATTCCTTTTCCTAGGCCTGCCTGTCTCCAGTGTCTCTGTCTGAGTCAGCCTTCTCTTTGCTGTTTGAATGATTTTTCTAAATCTGGTCAGGTCCCTGCCTTTCATAAAGTTTCCAAAGGTTTCCCATCTTATCCACGAGAAAGCTGGGAACTCTTCGGCCTTGTGTTTGAGATTTCAGCCTCATTAAAGGCGTCAGCTGTCGGCTCTGTGTCGATAGCCCTTGTAGGCCTTTTCCACTGAGATGTCCCAGATGTTGCAGTCAGATCTAAGTGAGGTTCAGTGATCCCCCAGACCCCAATCTCTCCCTGTGGGTCCTCTGCAGAACCCTTTCTGCTATATCCATGCCATGCCCATCTCCTCTGCTTGTTTGTAGCAAACTTGCCTCTGGGGCTTCTCTTTACCATGGCATCCCAGGTGGATGAACCTCCCCTCTATGTTGTCGTGGCACCTGGTGCCCTGTGCCCCTCCTTTGAGCAGGACCACTGAGCCTGGTGATGCCTGGAGCAGAGCAACCTTCAGCAAAAGCTTGCTGAACACCGAGAGAAAGGGTTGGGGAGTGAACAGGCTGGGTTCAGTGCTCTATAGCCTTGGCCAGCGTGAGGTAAGTGTCACTGGTGGGTCTGTGGGTGGCCTCTGAGGCTGGCTGATGTGCCTATAGTTGGACTCATAGGACCCTGGCACCTGGAAGAGGCTGTACATGTGTTCCCAACACCACCCCTGAGCCCCTGGGGACCCACCTGTCCATCATTCCCTCCCCTTATGGCTGGAGTTCATCCTCTCCACTTCCTCTTGCGCCCACCGATCCATCCACCCCAAAGCCATACTCCTTGCTGACCCTTCTAAGAATGCGAGTGACCTCCTCCAGCCTCCCTCTGGGACCTGCCCCCTTCTTCTTCCTCCTTGGCTCTCTGTGGCCTGCCAGCTCTGGTGACCTCTTCTCTACCACTCATGCTGTGATTCTCCATGGCTACAGGCAACAACCATGTCCCTGCTGGCCTGGGAAAGCCCTGGAGGGTGGCATTCAGAAAGCAGCAGGGATGAGGCTCTGAGGCGATGAATGACAAGTGTTTTCAATGTGAATTCTCTGGAAAATGACTTCCTCTTTGATGCTTATGAAAGACCCAGAGCAACCAGGCAAAGTGGGAACACAGGATGGATAGCCAGAGTGTGCGTCAGTGTCACCCACAGGGCAGGTCCGAGGAGCTGCTGGTAAAGGGCATGGATGCCGTGGGAACTTTTCATTGTTGACCAAGCAGCACACAGGCTCCCAACCCACGTCCCATCCCTGTCATTCAGCCTCAGCTCACATCCTGAGCCTCTTGGGTACCCCAGCCATGCACACAGGCTGGCCTGGTACCTTGAACCTGTGCACCAGCCCCAGAGCCACCCAGTGCCTCAGGTCTGAGCTCGAAGCTCTGAGCCCCCTGCACTCGGTCGCCATCCCTGCCCTGCTGTGTCTCCTGCCAGTGCCTAATCACTTCCATCTGCCCACTGACTCACGGGCCTGTCAAGGTTCTAAAAGTTTCCAAATCCTTCCTGGCCATGCCCTCCCAGCCTATTCCCCCAGCTCTGCTTAGCCCTGATTCCTTCGTGGCACCCAAAGGACCCCTCAGGTACCCCTCCTCCTGGGGAGCAGAGCTTCTTCAGGGCCTGAGCCAGATGGGTCTCTGTGTCCCTCTCTCCCCAGGGTAGGGGGCTTTGACAGCAGCAGAGAACACGAAAGCTGGGAAACAGGTCAAAGGAATCACTGAGGCAATGGATCTATTTTACAGGTGGGGAAATGGGGGTCCGGATCAAGCAGCAGGGCAGGATGGGGGACTTAAATCTTAGGGCTCTCACCATGGCTCTCTGTAACTCTCCCTTTTGACCATGAGGAAGCTTCAGCCCAGCCTGCCCCTCCCCAGGCACCAGGGCCATCTGGTGTCCAAGAGGGGTCTCCCCATGTCCCCCACACTCCTGGCCGCCGCCCTGAGCTGGCTGCCCCTGCTTCCCTCCCAGCACTCGTCCTGAAGAAGTGTTTGTAGCTAAATAGTATTTCCAGGGCAACTGGCGTTTCTGGAGCGGCGGGGTGCAGGTAGGTTTATGGGACTCAGGCTGGGAGCCAGATCTGCTCTTGAACTCAAGTGGGGCCTGAGGACCACAGGAACCTCCCCTGCTTCTGGGCCTCTTCTGTTACTTCTGAGCCCGAGCCCTCCTCCCCGAGACACTCTCAGGCAGCGATGGCAGTGTCCTGCCACTCTCCACCCACTGTGCTTCTTTCCCCACTCTGGTGCCTGCCATACAGTTGCCTGCCACACACCCATCCTCCAGCTCCCCGGCCAGGCCTCCTCACCTGGCTCCCTTCTGCTTCAAACCTAGTTTGAAGCTGGGCGTGGTGGCACATGCCTATGATTCCAGCACTCAGGAGGCCGAGGCAGGAGGATCACCATGCGTTTGAAGCCGGCCTGGGTTACACAGTTTAAGGCCAACCTGCACTACAGGCAAGAACCCATCTCAAAAAAACCAAAACCAAAACCAAAGAAACAAGCAGAAAACCTAGCTTGAAGAACCCACTTCCTCCTCCAGGAGGGCACCTGGATGGAGCCTCTAGAGACCATTGCCCAGTATCCTATGAGCAGCTCCAAGGATGCCCTATGACACAAGGGCTCGACCAGGACGCCTGGCACCTCTTCACACCTGGTTCACTGAGACCTGGGCAGAGACAGAGGGGGAGGACGGCCAGGCCCGGGCAGGTGGAAGTAGAGGGCACAGTGTCGGGCAGAGGACGTGAGTGTGATGAGGAAGTGGACCCGGGAGGGAAGAGAGAGAGGCTGGGTCCCCTGCCGAGCACTCCTGCAGGGAGCCCTTCTCCGAGGCCTCCATCACAAAGCCACCAGGGCCCCTCCAGCTGTCCCCACTCACGGAGCCCCTCCCCCTTCCCGAGTCCCCTAGAGCCGGGCAGCCACAATCACTCTGCTGCGGTCCTGGTGCTGTGACCCCTTCCCGAGGCAAGCGGCAAGCGTTTCCCGGGCCACCTCCAGCTGGGCCCCCTCTGTGGCATGCTAGGAACGCGGGCCTGCTCATACCCGGCCCCGTGGACTTTTAAGGACTGAACAGGGAGCAAGCTGTGTCCCCCGGCTCTGCGCTGGCCCTGCTGTTCTCAGGATCTGGCCCAGAGTGGAGGACTTGGCCAGGTGCCCCCGTGGGGAGAGGTCTCACAACAGAGATGGGCAGCACCCACACTGCCAGGGCTCCATCCCACTCTGTGGGCCCCACCTGGGGGTGCATGGGGCTGAGGACTCTACCCTGCTCCAGGAGACCCCAGCCCAGGGACTCAGGGCCGCTGGGTGGAGCTGGGGTCCCTGGGTGCCTCCCGGATAGGCCTGCAGCTGCTGGATGTAACTGCCCAGTCCACAGCCCCTGCCACACCCTATCACTCCCACTTTACAGGTGAGGAAACTGAGGCCCAGACAGAATCAGTATCCACTCAATGCTTTATAGCTGGGCTAGGAGGTGCAAAGGCAGGATTTAAACCCAGTCTTTTGTCTCCCAGTCCAGGGGGACAGAGAACAAGGCAAAGGTAGGGTAATAAGCCCCCCGTACCATCTCTGTCCCTCCTGGGCTGGTGACAGGTCCTAGCTCACTCTGGAAAGTTGCTAAGCCCATGCTTCTTGAGAGAAGGGACCCACAGGAACCCCTGGGGGGTGGGACACTTACTCCTGCTCCAGGGGGACCCTGTTATCTCCCTGCAGGCCACCAAAGCAAGGCAGCCTCCCAAGGTCCACTCGCTGTCTCTGCTCCCCCACACTCCTTGGTCTTGGTGGCAGCCCTCAGGGTCTGGGTGGATGAGGGATGGAGTGATAGACTGGGCTCAGACTGGCTGTGTCTTGAGCGTTAGCCCTGAGGTCGCCTGTGGCCAGCAGAGGGGAAAGAGCATGCCAGGGGCTTGTACCATCTGTGTTTGCCGGGGGTCTTCCCAAATCTGTCACCCACTCCAAGGACTCCCAGCATAGGTGTCCCTGTCGCTGTCTTCCAGATTCTGAAAACGAGCCCCAGAGAGGGCGAGGCTGGAGAGGGTGGGTCAGGATTTAGACACAGCCTGAGCCCTTTCCTCTGACCTGGTCTCGGGGTGCTTGGGCTGGGGTGATGACTGTGTGGGGACAGACAAAGCATTGTCCCAGGGGTCATCACAGCCTGGTGGGGTGTGAGGACAGCGGTCCCTGCCCTGTGCCCTCCTCTTCTCTCCCTGCACAGAGGCCCTGACCAAAGTCACCAGCCCTCGCCCTAAGCCAGAGACACATGGATACCTGTCCAAGGTACAGTGGGTCCTTCTGGGACCAGGCGAGCCCATATGGCTGGGAACTTGGCCTCTGTGTCTTCTCCCCACTGGGACCCCACTTCCACCATCCTGTTCTCTTGTCACCCCTGAGGGGCTCTGGCCTAAGTGGGAGGCGCAGCCCTGTCCCAGCAGCTTAGGTCTGAGCAGGAACCGGGCTCCCCTTCGAGTACCAGCCCGAGGGTAAGGCATGGCCCTGTGGGGACCTGGGGTCCTGTGTGGGTCCAAAGAGAGGGACTGAAGTCCACCGAGCCCCTCTGACTCTTGGCTGTTTGGAGAGAAGGCTCTGGGCACTCGGCCAAGGTTGGGGTCTGGCAGTGGGGTTTGGGGTGCTGGTTCCCCCGGGGAAAGAGAGCCATGGGGGAAGAAGGGGTTCAAGGGGGGAAGATGGTGATGGTGGGGTGAGTGGCCTCACTTGCCCTGGACCCCTGGTCACTCTTTGCTCCCTGGCCACGGAGCAGGTAGTGGCAGCCTCCCTCCCCCACCCTCTGTCCCCAGCCCTGCTGTCTGGGTCCCAGACGTGGCCTTGGTGTTTAGGACTGTGTTCCCTGGCTGGCCAGCTTGGCGGCCACTTCAGACAAGCTCGTGCCTGATTGCCCCCCGCCTCGCCGGCCAGGCCACAGAGGACGAGGAACACAGTCTGCCGTCCCCCACCCAGCCGCCCCCGCCCTGCTAATCCGGGCGGGCGGGCGACAGCCGCCAAGAATGTCTCGCATACTCTGGCAGGCGGGCTGGCCACGAAGCCTGCTGGAGGGGCATGAATCACGCCCCCGCCTGCCAAGGGCTCGCTTGGGACGTGTTCGAGGCTGGCTGTGCCCACAGCTGGGGGGACAGGGGGGCGGCAGGCTGGTGGTAGGGACAGGCACACAGCAATTTCGCAGGGACAGATCTGCTGGGCCCATCCAAGGCTGCCACACGGAAATCATGTTGTAGTTTCAGGATCCTGGAATCAACCAGGACTGGCTTTTCTGAGGCCCCAGACCTGACATGTGGGGTTCAAGGCATGTGGAGGCCAAGCTCCCCCCTGAAGTGGGGAGGGGAGGCCCTGGGAGGGCAGAGGCCGCCTGAGCCCGAGGTGGGGCAGGGGGCAAACCCAGGTCCCGGCTTCCCTGTCTGCGGCGCTCATGCTGTCCCCAGTCCTGTCCATGATTGGCCGTGAGCTCCGTGGGTGAAGCAGAGGTGGGGAGGACAGGAGCCCACTGCAGCACGGCCTGGGGCTGGAGTGTGGTGGGTGGGGAACTCCTTCTGTCCCCTCTGTGTTCCAGGCACATTGGCCACCCCCACTCCATCCCGGCTCCTTATCTGCAGAGCCCAGTGCCTGGCCATCCTTTCCTGTCTCCTGTCATGGAGGCGGCGATGCCTGGCCACCTGTTCAGAGATTGTCCGCCCAGGGCTGGATGTCCCCACAATATCGTGGCCTCCTGTGCCTCCCAATGACCCCAGACCTGGGTACTTCACTGCCCTCCAGGGGCTGCCCCGCCCAGTGCTATGCTCCACAGCTATTTTTCATGTAGCAGCACCCTGCCTGGCCAGCTCCCACTGCCCAGCCTCCCGCCCACTGGGCTCTCCAGCCCCTCTTCTGGGTGCCTCGTCGATCTCATCCCAGCCCTGTGGGTGCTACCTGGCCTCATCCCAGACCCTGTTTTCAGTCGTCTTCCGGGCCACATCTGCATCCTGCAGCCCGATGTCATGTGCACTGTGCCCAGGTTGCCAGTGAAGTCCTCAGCAGGGCTCCAGAACAGCTGTACAAAGCCAGAGCAGAGCACCCACCTGGGCCCCCACCAGTGCCCAGGCGGAGACTCGATCTTCCTCTGAGACTCCTCCTGCTCCCTCATCCCCTTCCTCATCCCTGTGGTTACCAAGGTGCTATGGTTTGTGTCTGGATGACCCCCCAAAGCCTCAGGCAGTCATGGGGGACAGGCTTCTAGAGTTTGTGAGTGATTCCTGGTCCAATGCTGGGATATTGGGTGTGAGTGCTATGCTCACTCTAGGGTGGGTATGACCTACATACAACATAAGTGTCTGAAAGAGTCTTCTCTCCACGTTTGCCTCCTTTTGCTCTTGCTGCTTTTGCTGTCTTCTGCCACTTTGCCATGCCCCGCTTCCTTGGAGCCAGCTGATTATGGACTGAAACCTCCACAAACTGTGAGCTAAATAAACTTTTCCTCCTTTAACTTTGGGTGTTGGGTATTTTGTCTCAGCAACAAGAAAAAAGTAACCGACACCCAAGGTCCATCTGTGCCAGCCTTGGCTTCACTCTCCCCACTGCCGTTGGCTTTTCCCTTTGCTCCTTTGTCATTGCAGGGCTGGGAACAGAACCCATGGCTTCCAGAACACCAGGCAAGGGCCCCCCCCCGAGCTCTAGCCCAGCTTCATTCTGGATCTGTCTTTGGCCTGGCAACACCCACCTCACTGTCTCTCGGGCTGGGGGCTCAGCTCTTCTGCCTCGCCATCCGCTCCTACCACCAACCAGGCCTGGTCTTGACCGCCTTTCCAGCCCGATGTTCCATCCTCCCTTCTTCCCAGATGACCTTCCCTTCCCTGTTCTCCCCACTGTCCATCCGACTCAGAAGTCACCTCCTTGGGGAAGATCTCCAGGACCCTTCCTGTGCTCCCACGGCCTGGCACACTTACCTCACTGTGCGATGCTGCTGCCCTACTGTGGCCCCACTGGACTGGGAACTCTGAGAACTGGCTGTGCCCGATTCCCCACGTCTCTGAGATCTTGTCCCTTCTCTTGGGACTCCAAGATGGGCGGGCTGTACAGGGCCCTGCAGGCTCGAGTTCAGAACACATTTCTGCAGGCTGGATGGCTAGTGGGTGTGGGAACTCAGTGTCCTCCGGGATTTCTGACCTCATGAGAGAGGGCAGGGAGCGTGTGGGCCTGGGAGCCTGAAAGGCTGGCAGCTGGGGCCGGGAGGAGTGGAGCCAGGGAATCAGACACCTGTGCCCATGGCTGGCACTCGCTTCATCTCTGGAGACGATAGGGCCTTGGGGCCCAGCATGGGAGCGTGAGACCAGCTTTGCCACCCTTTGCCAGGCTTGGCCTGGAAGCCCAGGCCAAGGGACCAGGGGTCGAAGGAGCCAGCAGAAAGATGGGTTTGTGCAACAGCATTCAATATGTTTGCAATAAAGGGAAAATGGAAAAAATGTTAATTTAATTTTGACAGTGCCCTGGGGAGGACGCTCGTGGCTCTGAGCTCTCCAACTGCCACCCGGCCAGCCCTGCTTGGGAGGCTCCAGGGAGTGGGGGCAGGCGGGGCCAGGGCGAGGTGCTCCAAGCCCCTGCCCCAGAATGTCCCCCACTTCCCATCACTGCCCAGCACCTTGTGCATGATGCAGGACACCCAGCTGGGAAGGGAGACCTGTTGGCCCATTGCTTTGTGTCCCATAGCAGGACCTGGAAAAGGCCCTGGGCGGCCTGGGGTTTGGCATCATGCCAAGTTCCTAGGATCTCTGGGTCAGCCCCAGAGCCTGGAGAATTGGGTGCACTGAGAACCTGGGTACAGGGGCCTGCGAAGTTCCTCAGCAGCTGCAGTCCCTGAGGAATCAACTTTCTGAGCCTCTGTGTCCTTGCTGGGAAGGTGGGGACCCCAGGAGGGTTCTGCACTCTGAGCTGGGCCATGACGCTTCTAGGTCTGCACTGTTCCACATGGCAGCCTTTGACTGGCAACGCTGCCTGTGTGACTGAGGAATGACTTTCTGCCTATCGGGTCATCCCTTGGCATTGAGGGGCACTGGCCTGCGATCTGCCAACCCCTTCAGGTACCTGAATCCGAGCATGCTCAGGTTCTGTATAGGAAGTGCTATAGTATTTGTGTGTAACCACACACACCCTCCTGTATATTTTAAATTATCTCTGGATTACTTACAATATCTACTACTATGTAAATAGCACTTAGACTACATTGTTTAGGAAATAATGGCAGGAAAAAAATCATGTACATGTTCGGTACAGATGCAATTTTTAAAAGTCAGATTTTTCCCCCAAATGTTTATAATGCATGGTTGGTTGGTTTCATAGATCCAGAATATGGAGAGCCAACTGAACTGACAGCATTTGCTTTGTATTGTTCTGTTCTGTTTTGTTTTATTTTGTAGTGCTGGGAATTAAGCCCAAAGTGCCTGCATGGAGCTACAGCCCCAGACATAGTTTGTTTGTTTGCTTCTTTATTTATTGATTTTTTTGAGATAGTGTTTTGATAAGTTGCTGAGTTGCCCAGGTTGGACTCAAATTTATGATTCTCCTGCCTCAGCCTCCCAGAGTACTGGGATCATAGGTGTGTGACACCACACACCCAACTTTGTATTTATTTTTAATTCATTTAAACAACCCCTCCTGGCTAGAGGTCACTGTCCTGAGTCGCTGTGGGACCCATCTCAGACTTGTCCTGTGAGGAATGGGGAGGTCAGGGTACTGGGTTGCCAGCTGACTGAGGGCTCTGCCTGGGGGTGTTGTGTCCCCTGCACCTCCAGGTGGCTCCTAGCAAGCTTGCTGTGCGAGAGGATGCCCAGGCAGAGAAGAAAGACAGAGGCAGGACACACCCTCATGCCAGGACTCTCCAGCAGCAGGCAAACACGCAGCACCCAAGGGACAGGGCATCCACAGCGTCCATCGTCCCCACACCCACTCCATGTGTCATTGGCTAATGGCTCCCTCTGTATTCCCAGGGCTTGGACCCTGCCATGACCCTTTGCCCTGTGAGGATTTCTGGGATGCTCTATATATTTGTCCATTTTCTGTTCCTATAATGAAATACCCCAGACTATATAACTTGTAAAGAAGAGAGGTTTATGTAGCTCACAGATTTGGAGGCTGAAAGTCCACACAGCACAGCACTGGCTCTAGCGAGGGACCCTGACTATGCCCTTTTCATGGCAGGTGGCATCATGGCTGCGGAGTGTACCAAGAGGTGAGATCACATTGCGGGGCGGATACCAGAGCGAGGGGAGACGCCAGCCTTGCTCTTTTGTAACAACCCTCTTGAAGGACCTAAGCCAGAGGAATCTCATGGGAACCATACTAGTCCCTCCCAAGGGAAGCACCTAGTGACCTAACGACTCCCCCCTGAGCCCCACTTAAGGCCCCACCACCTCCAACACGGCCTTACTGCCAACCGAGCCTCCATGCGTATGCCAACCACAGCGCCTGGGCATACCAGGTGCACTTGTATTTCTCTTTGGTGTGGATTTCCACACCGTCACGCTGAGGTCACCCTGCACTAGGACAACCCTCCCCCGATGCCTTCCCATTGCCTGGAGGAGGCATCTGTCACCAGAGTCCACCCTTTGCCACGCCTGCCTCTGTGCTCCTTGGCTGCCAGAGCCACCCAGGCCACCTGCCAAGGCCGCTGCTTGCTGCCACCGTGGTGCTGCCTGCTGACTTGACTGTTTAGGAGCTGAAGGTGACTGTGGTGGCCTCTGACACACTCCTTCCTCTCAGTGGGGCTGACAGGGTGTGATGGACAGGGAGAAGCTGTGTTTTAGCTTTTTTTGTGTCTTGTTTGGTGATGCTGGAGACAGAACCTAGGGCTTCAAGGATGCTGGGCCAGGGCCCCATCACTGAACTCTACCCCAGCCCAGAGAGGCCATTATTACTTCGGCTTCCACCTTCTTTCGTTTCTGCATCACCAACTCCAGCTCTGACACTTTCTCCTTATCTCAGAGGATGGGGGAGAAATCAGGACCATGGTGTCCCAGGCCTGGAGGCCCTCATCTGGTCTGTCCATGGACAAGTGATCCTGGCTGTCCGCCAGCAGCTTCTGCTGCACTGGGACCTGGCTGTATACACATCCCTTCCTAGGGGGTCACTGCCCATGCCTCTCCCTTCTGCAGCTAAACAAAGCCATTCTCACATCAGCACC